>JAAVTI010001217.1:0-44608 GCA_011947335.1 Phytophthora constricta | reverse complement strand
TGTGAGTTTGCATTGATAGAGAATGCGTAGTCTTGTGTTTGGGTCCTGTGAGTGCGTTTTGAGGGTGTCGGGTTTGATGATGTGACCTAGGCCAGCACGTGAAGATACGGTATCGGTGCGCGTTGGTGCGGTAGCGCGTCAGGTGACAGTGCGGTATGTAGACGCAGCGCTTGTGGCGCTGTGTAGCGCGCGAAAAGGCGTTTGTGAAATCTGGGCGACAGCGAGAAGGGTTCGACGCGCGGGTAGCTCAGTGGTAGAGCGTTCGATTGCAGCTCGAAGGGTCACTGGTTCAATCCGGTCCCGCGCTTGTTGTTCTTGCTCGCCTCCCTGGCCGTCGCGACGGGCCTTTATGCCACTTTGTTTTGCCGGTGGGCCTAAATGCCGATCTGTCTTGTCTTGCCGGCAGGCTGTTCTGCGGGTCTGCGAGCGGGTCGTCGGATCTGCGGGTCTGAGCGGGTCGTCGGATCTGCGGGTCCGGTCGTCGGATCTGACCAACTGGTCTGTCTGCTCTCGATCGTTTGCTCGGTTGTTTGAGTGCACGGTTGCTTGATTGCCGAACGACACGTTTACCCGACCATCTGTCTCCCACCTTTGGCTGCCGTGCACTGCGCGTGGCGAAGTCGTCGTATGTGTGAGTTTGTATTGATTGAGAATGCGTAGTCTTGTGTTTGGGTCCTGTGAGTGCGTTTTGAGGGTGTCGGGTTTGATGATGTGACCTAGGCCAGCACGTGAAGATACGGTATCGGTGCGCGTTGGTGCGGTAGCGCGTCAGGTGACAGTGCGGTATGTAGACGCAAAGCGCTTGTGGCGCTGTGTAGCGCGCGAAAAGGCGTTTGTGAAATCTGGGCGACAGCGAGAAGGGTTCGACGCGCGGGTAGCTCAGTGGTAGAGCGTTCGATTGCAGCTCGAAGGGTCACTGGTTCAATCGGTCCCGCGCTTGTTGTTCTTGCTCGCCTCCCCGGCCGTCGCGACGGGCCTTTATGCCACTTTGTTTTGCCGGTGGGCCTAAATGCCGATCTGTCTTGTCTTGCCGGCAGGCTGTTCTGCGGGTCTGCGAGCGGGTCGTCGGATCTGCGGGCCAACTGGTCTGTCTGCTCTCGATCGTTTGCTCGGTTGTTCGAGTGCACGGTTGCTTGATTGCCGAACGACACGTTTACCTGACCATCTGTCTCCCACCTTTGGCTGCCGTGCACTGCGCGTGGCGAAGTCGTCGTATGTGTGAGTTTGCATTGATAGAGAATGCGTAGTCTTGTGTTTGGGTCCTGTGAGTGCGTTTTGAGGGGTGTCGGGTTTGATGATGTGACCTAGGCCAGCACGTGAAGATACGGTATCGGTGCGCGTTGGTGCGGTAGCGCGTCAGGTGACAGTGCGGTATGTAGACGCAAAGCGCTTGTGGCGCTGTGTAGCGCGCGAAAAGGCGTTTGTGAAATCTGGGCGACAGCGAGAAGGGTTCGACGCGCGGGTAGCTCAGTGGTAGAGCGTTCGATTGCAGCTCGAAGGGTCACTGGTTCAATCCCGGTCCCGCGCTTGTTCTTCTTGCTCGCCTCCCCGGCCGTCGCGACGGGCCTTTATGCCACTTTGTTTTGCCGGTGGGCCTAAATGCCGATCTGTCTTGTCTTGCCGGCAGGCTGTTCTGCGGGTCTGCGAGCGGGTCGTCGGATCTGCGGGTCTGCAGGCGGGTCGTCCGGATCTGCGGGTCTGCGAGCGGGTCGTCGGATCTGCGGGCCAACTGGTCTGTCTGCTCTCGATCGTTTGCTCGGTTGTTTGAGTGCACGGTTGCTTGTTTGCCGAACGACACGTTTACTTGACCATCTGTCTCCCACCTTTGGCTGCCGTGCACTGCGCGTGGCGAAGTCGTCGTATGTGTGAGTTTGCATTGATTGAGAATGCGTAGTCTTGTGTTTGGGTCCTGTGAGTGCGTTTTGAGGGTGTCGGGTTTGATGATGTGACCTAGGCCAGCACGTGAAGATACGGTATCGGTGCGCGTTGGTGCGGTAGCGCGTCAGGTGACAGTGCGGTATGTAGACGCAAAGCGCTTGTGGCGCTGTGTAGCGCGCGAAAAGGCGTTTGTGAAATCTGGGCGACAGCGAGAAGGGTTCGACGCGCGGGTAGCTCAGTGGTAGAGCGTTCGATTGCAGCTCGAAGGGTCACTGGTTCAATCCCGGTCCCGCGCTTGTTGTTCTTGCTCGCCTCCCCGGCCGTCGCGACGGGCCTTTATGCCACTTTGTTTTGCCGGTGGGCCTAAATGCCGATCTGTCTTGTCTTGCCGGCAGGCTGTTCTGCGGGTCTGCGAGCGGGTCGTCGGATCTGCGGGTCTGCGAGCGGGTCGTCGGATCTGCGGGCCAACTGGTCTGTCTGCTCTCGATCGTTTGCTCGGTTGTTTGAGTGCACGGTTGCTTGTTTGCCGAACGACACGTTTACTTGACCATCTGTCTCCCACCTTTGGCTGCCGTGCACTGCGCGTGGCGAAGTCGTCGTATGTGTGAGTTTGCATTGATAGAGAATGCGTAGTCTTGTGTTTGGGTCCTGTGAGTGCGTTTTGAGGGGTGTCGGGTTTGATGATGTGACCTAGGCCAGCACGTGAAGATACGGTATCGGTGCGCGTTGGTGCGGTAGCGCGTCAGGTGACAGTGCGGTATGTAGACGCAAAGCGCTTGTGGCGCTGTGTAGCGCGCGAAAGGCGTTTGTGAAATCTGGGCGACAGCGAGAAGGGTTCGACGCGCGGGTAGCTCAGTGGTAGAGCGTTCGATTGCAGCTCGAAGGGTCACTGGTTCAATCCCGGTCCCGCGCTTGTTGTTCTTGCTCGCCTCCCCGGCCGTCGCGACGGGCCTTTATGCCACTTTGTTTTGCCGGTGGGCCTAAATGCCGATCTGTCTTGTCTTGCCGGCAGGCTGTTCTGCGGGTCTGCGAGCGGGTCGTCGGATCTGCGGGTCTGCGAGCGGGTCGTCGGATCTGCGGGTCTGCGAGCGGGTCGTCGGATCTGCGGGCCAACTGGTCTGTCTGCTCTCGATCGTTTGCTCGGTTGTTTGAGTGCACGGTTGCTTGTTTGCCGAACGACACGTTTACTTGACCATCTGTCTCCCACCTTTGGCTGCCGTGCACTGCGCGTGGCGAGTTGTCGTATGTGTGAGTTTGCATTGATAGAGAATGCGTAGTCTTGTGTTTGGGTCCTGTGAGTGCGTTTTGAGGGTGTCGGGTTTGATGATGTGACCTAGGCCAGCACGTGAAGATACGGTATCGGTGCGCGTTGGTGCGGTAGCGCGTCAGGTGACAGTGCGGTATGTAGACGCAAAGCGCTTGTGGCGCTGTGTAGCGCGCGAAAGGCGTTTGTGAAATCTGGGCGACAGCGAGAAGGGTTCGACGCGCGGGTAGCTCAGTGGTAGAGCGTTCGATTGCAGCTCGAAGGGTCACTGGTTCAATCCCGGTCCCGCGCTTGTTGTTCTTGCTCGCCTCCCCGGCCGTCGCGACGGGCCTTTATGCCACTTTGTTTTGCCGGTGGGCCTAAATGCCGATCTGTCTTGTCTTGCCGGCAGGCTGTTCTGCAGGTCTGCGAGCGGGTCGTCGGATCTGCGGGTCTGCGAGCGGGTCGTCGGATCTGCGGGTCTGCGAGCGGGTCGTCGGATCTGCGGGCCAACTGGTCTGTCTGCTCTCGATCGTTTGCTCGGTTGTTTGAGTGCACGGTTGCTTGTTTGCCGAACGACACGTTTGCCGGACCATCTGTCTCCCACCTTTGGCTGCCGTGCACTGCGCGTGGCGAAGTCGTCGTATGTGTGAGTTTGCATTGATTGAGAATGCGTAGTCTTGTGTTTGGGTCCTGTGAGTGCGTTTTGAGGGTGTCGGGTTTGATGATGTGACCTAGGCCAGCACGTGAAGATACGGTATCGGTGCGCGTTGGTGCGGTAGCGCGTCAGGTGACAGTGCGGTATGTAGACGCAAAGCGCTTGTGGCGCTGTGTAGCGCGCGAAAGGCGTTTGTGAAATCTGGGCGACAGCGAGAAGGGTTCGACGCGCGGGTAGCTCAGTGGTAGAGCGTTCGATTGCAGCTCGAAGGGTCACTGGTTCAATCCCGGTCCCGCGCTTGTTGTTCTTGCTCGCCCCCCGGCCGTCGCGACGGGCCTTTATGCCACTTTGTTTTGCCGGTGGGCCTAAATGCCGATCTGTCTTGTCTTGCCGGCAGGCTGTTCTGCCGGTCTGCGAGCGGGTCGTCGGATCTGCGGGCCAACTGGTCTGTCTGCTCTCGATCGTTTGCTCGGTTGTTTGAGTGCACGGTTGCTTGTTTGCCGAACGACACGTTTACCCGACCATCTGTCTCCCACCTTTGGCTGCCGTGCACTGCGCGTGGCGAAGTCGTCGTATGTGTGAGTTTGTATTGATTGAGAATGCGTAGTCTTGTGTTTGGGTCCTGTGAGTGCGTTTTGAGGGTGTCGGGTTTGATGATGTGACCTAGGCCAGCACGTGAAGATACGGTATCGGTGCGCGTTGGTGCGGTAGCGCGTCAGGTGACAGTGCGGTATGTAGACGCAAAGCGCTTGTGGCGCTGTGTAGCGCGCGAAAAGGCGTTTGTGAAATCTGGGCGACAGCGAGAAGGGTTCGACGCGCGGGTAGCTCAGTGGTAGAGCGTTCGATTGCAGCTCGAAGGGTCACTGGTTCAATCCGGTCCCGCGCTTGTTCTTCTTGCTCGCCTCCCCGGCCGTCGCGACGGGCCTTTATGCCACTTTGTTTTGCCGGTGGGCCTAATGCCGATCTGTCTTGTCTTGCCCGCAGGCTGTTCTGCGGGTCTGCGAGCGGGTCGTCGGATCTGCGGGTCTGCGAGCGGGTCGTCGGATCTGCGGGTCTGCGAGCGGGTCGTCGGATCTGCGGGCCAACTGGTCTGTCTGCTCTCGATCGTTTGCTCGGTTGTTTGAGTGCACGGTTGCTTGTTTGCCGAACGACACGTTTACTTGACCATCTGTCTCCCACCTTTGGCTGCCGTGCACTGCGCGTGGCGAAGTTGTCGTATGTGTGAGTTTGCATTGATAGAGAATGCGTAGTCTTGTGTTTGGGTCCTGTGAGTGCGTTTTGAGGGTGTCGGGTTTGATGATGTGACCTAGGCCAGCACGTGAAGATACGGTATCGGTGCGCGTTGGTGCGGTAGCGCGTCAGGTGACAGTGCGGTATGTAGACGCAAAGCGCTTGTGGCGCTGTGTAGCGCGCGAAAAGGCGTTTGTGAAATCTGGGCGACAGCGAGAAGGGTTCGACGCGCGGGTAGCTCAGTGGTAGAGCGTTCGATTGCAGCTCGAAGGGTCACTGGTTCAATCCGGTCCCGCGCTTGTTGTTCTTGCTCGCCTCCCCGGCCGTCGCGACGGGCCTTTATGCCACTTTGTTTTGCCGGTGGGCCTAAATGCCGATCTGTCTTGTCTTGCCGGCAGGCTGTTCTGCGGGTCTGCGAGCGGGTCGTCGGATCTGCGGGTCTGCGAGCGGGTCGTCGGATCTGCGGGCCAACTGGTCTGTCTGCTCTCGATCGTTTGCTCGGTTGTTTGAGTGCACGGTTGCTTGTTTGCCGAACGACACGTTTACTTGACCATCTGTCTCCCACCTTTGGCTGCCGTGCACTGCGCGTGGCGAAGTCGTCGTATGTGTGAGTTTGCATTGATTGAGAATGCGTAGTCTTGTGTTTGGGTCCTGTGAGTGCGTTTTGAGGGTGTCGGGTTTGATGATGTGACCTAGGCCAGCACGTGAAGATACGGTATCGGTGCGCGTTGGTGCGGTAGCGCGTCAGGTGACAGTGCGGTATGTAGACGCAAAGCGCTTGTGGCGCTGTGTAGCGCGCGAAAAGGCGTTTGTGAAATCTGGGCGACAGCGAGAAGGGTTCGACGCGCGGGTAGCTCAGTGGTAGAGCGTTCGATTGCAGCTCGAAGGGTCACTGGTTCAATCCCGGTCCCGCGCTTGTTGTTCTTGCTCGCCTCCCGGCCGTCGCGACGGGCCTTTATGCCACTTTGTTTTGCCGGTGGGCCTAAATGCCGATCTGTCTTGTCTTGCCGGCAGGCTGTTCTGCAGGTCTGCGAGCGGGTCGTCGGATCTGCGGGTCTGCGAGCGGGTCGTCGGATCTGCGGGTCTGCGAGCGGGTCGTCGGATCTGCGGGCCAACTGGTCTGTCTGCTCTCGATCGTTTGCTCGGTTGTTTGAGTGCACGGTTGCTTGTTTGCCGAACGACACGTTTACTTGACCATCTGTCTCCCACCTTTGGCTGCCGTGCACTGCGCGTGGCGAAGTTGTCGTATGTGTGAGTTTGCATTGATAGAGAATGCGTAGTCTTGTGTTTGGGTCCTGTGAGTGCGTTTTGAGGGTGTCGGGTTTGATGATGTGACCTAGGCCAGCACGTGAAGATACGGTATCGGTGCGCGTTGGTGCGGTAGCGCGTCAGGTGACAGTGCGGTATGTAGACGCAAAGCGCTTGTGGCGCTGTGTAGCGCGCGAAAAGGCGTTTGTGAAATCTGGGCGACAGCGAGAAGGGTTCGACGCGCGGGTAGCTCAGTGGTAGAGCGTTCGATTGCAGCTCGAAGGGTCACTGGTTCAATCCCGGTCCCGCGCTTGTTGTTCTTGCTCGCCCCCCGGCCGTCGCGACGGGCCTTTATGCCACTTTGTTTTGCCGGTGGGCCTAAATGCCGATCTGTCTTGTCTTGCCGGCAGGCTGTTCTGCGGGTCTGCGAGCGGGTCGTCGGATCTGCGGGTCTGCGAGCGGGTCGTCGGATCTGCGGGTCTGCGAGCGGGTCGTCGGATCTGCGGGCCAACTGGTCTGTCTGCTCTCGATCGTTTGCTCGGTTGTTTGAGTGCACGGTTGCTTGTTTGCCGAACGACACGTTTGCCGGACCATCTGTCTCCCACCTTTGGCTGCCGTGCACTGCGCGTGGCGAAGTCGTCGTATGTGTGAGTTTGCATTGATTGAGAATGCGTAGTCTTGTGTTTGGGTCCTGTGAGTGCGTTTTGAGGGTGTCGGGTTTGATGATGTGACCTAGGCCAGCACGTGAAGATACGGTATCGGTGCGCGTTGGTGCGGTAGCGCGTCAGGTGACAGTGCGGTATGTAGACGCAAAGCGCTTGTGGCGCTGTGTAGCGCGCGAAAAGGCGTTTGTGAAATCTGGGCGACAGCGAGAAGGGTTCGACGCGCGGGTAGCTCAGTGGTAGAGCGTTCGATTGCAGCTCGAAGGGTCACTGGTTCAATCCCGGTCCCGCGCTTGTTGTTCTTGCTCGCCCCCCGGCCGTCGCGACGGGCCTTTATGCCACTTTGTTTTGCCGGTGGGCCTAAATGCCGATCTGTCTTGTCTTGCCGGCAGGCTGTTCTGCGGGTCTGCGAGCGGGTCGTCGGATCTGCGGGTCTGCGAGCGGGTCGTCGGATCTGCGGGTCTGCGAGCGGGTCGTCGGATCTGCGGGCCAACTGGTCTGTCTGCTCTCGATCGTTTGCTCGGTTGTTTGAGTGCACGGTTGCTTGTTTGCCGAACGACACGTTTACTGGACCATCTGTCTCCCACCTTTGGCTGCCGTGCACTGCGCGTGGCGAAGTCGTCGTATGTGTGAGTTTGCATTGATTGAGAATGCGTAGTCTTGTGTTTGGGTCCTGTGAGTGCGTTTTGAGGGTGTCGGGTTTGATGATGTGACCTAGGCCAGCACGTGAAGATACGGTATCGGTGCGCGTTGGTGCGGTAGCGCGTCAGGTGACAGTGCGGTATGTAGACGCAAAGCGCTTGTGGCGCTGTGTAGCGCGCGAAAAGGCGTTTGTGAAATCTGGGCGACAGCGAGAAGGGTTCGACGCGCGGGTAGCTCAGTGGTAGAGCGTTCGATTGCAGCTCGAAGGGTCACTGGTTCAATCCGGTCCCGCGCTTGTTGTTCTTGCTCGCCTCCCCGGCCGTCGCGACGGGCCTTTATGCCACTTTGTTTTGCCGGTGGGCCTAATGCCGATCTGTCTTGTCTTGCCGGCAGGCTGTTCTGCGGGTCTGCGAGCGGGTCGTCGGATCTGCGGGCCAACTGGTCTGTCTGCTCTCGATCGTTTGCTCGGTTGTTTGAGTGCACGGTTGCTTGTTTGCCGAACGACACGTTTACCCGACCATCTGTCTCCCACCTTTGGCTGCCGCACTGCGCGTGGCGAAGTCGTCGTATGTGTGAGTTTGCATTGATTGAGAATGCGTAGTCTTGTGTTTGGGTCCTGTGAGTGCGTTTTGAGGGGTGTCGGGTTTGATGATGTGACCTAGGCCAGCACGTGAAGATACGGTATCGGTGCGCGTTGGTGCGGTAGCGCGTCAGGTGACAGTGCGGTATGTAGACGCAAAGCGCTTGTGGCGCTGTGTAGCGCGCGAAAAGGCGTTTGTGAAATCTGGGCGACAGCGAGAAGGGTTCGACGCGCGGGTAGCTCAGTGGTAGAGCGTTCGATTGCAGCTCGAAGGGTCACTGGTTCAATCCCGGTCCCGCGCTTGTTGTTCTTGCTCGCCTCCCCGGCCGTCGCGACGGGCCTTTATGCCACTTTGTTTTGCCGGTGGGCCTAAATGCCGATCTGTCTTGTCTTGCCGGCAGGCTGTTCTGCGGGTCTGCGAGCGGGTCGTCGGATCTGCGGGTCTGCGAGCGGGTCGTCGGATCTGCGGGTCTGCGAGCGGGTCGTCGGATCTGCGGGCCAACTGGTCTGTCTGCTCGATCGTTTGCTCGGTTGTTTGAGTGCACGGTTGCTTGATTGCCGAACGACACGTTTACCCGACCATCTGTCTCCCACCTTTGGCTGCCGTGCACTGCGCGTGGCGAAGTCGTCGTATGTGTGAGTTTGCATTGATTGAGAATGCGTAGTCTTGTGTTTGGGTCCTGTGAGTGCGTTTTGAGGGGTGTCGGGTTTGATGATGTGACCTAGGCCAGCACGTGAAGATACGGTATCGGTGCGCGTTGGTGCGGTAGCGCGTCAGGTGACAGTGCGGTATGTAGACGCAAAGCGCTTGTGGCGCCGCGCGAAAAGGCGTTTGTGAAATCTGGGCGACAGCGAGAAGGGTTCGACGCGCGGGTAGCTCAGTGGTAGAGCGTTCGATTGCAGCTCGAAGGGTCACTGGTTCAATCCCGGTCCCGCGCTTGTTGTTCTTGCTCGCCTCCCCGGCCGTCGCGACGGGCCTTTATGCCACTTTGTTTTGCCGGTGGGCCTAAATGCCGATCTGTCTTGTCTTGCCGGCAGGCTGTTCTGCGGGTCTGCGAGCGGGTCGTCGGATCTGCGGGTCTGCGAGCGGGTCGTCGGATCTGCGGGCCAACTGGTCTGTCTGCTCTCGATCGTTTGCTCGGTTGTTTGAGTGCACGGTTGCTTGTTTGCCGAACGACACGTTTACCCGACCATCTGTCTCCCACCTTTGGCTGCCGTGCACTGCGCGTGGCGAAGTCGTCGTATGTGTGAGTTTGCATTGATTGAGAATGCGTAGTCTTGTGTTTGGGTCCTGTGAGTGCGTTTTGAGGGGTGTCGGGTTTGATGATGTGACCTAGGCCAGCACGTGAAGATACGGTATCGGTGCGCGTTGGTGCGGTAGCGCGTCAGGTGACAGTGCGGTATGTAGACGCAAAGCGCTTGTGGCGCTGTGTAGCGCGCGAAAAGGCGTTTGTGAAATCTGGGCGACAGCGAGAAGGGTTCGACGCGCGGGTAGCTCAGTGGTAGAGCGTTCGATTGCAGCTCGAAGGGTCACTGGTTCAATCCCGGTCCCGCGCTTGTTGTTCTTGCTCGCCTCCCCGGCCGTCGCGACGGGCCTTATGCCACTTTGTTTTGCCGGTGGGCCTAAATGCCGATCTGTCTTGTCTTGCCGGCAGGCTGTTCTGCGGGTCTGCGAGCGGGTCGTCGGATCTGCGGGCCAACTGGTCTGTCTGCTCTCGATCGTTTGCTCGGTTGTTTGAGTGCACGGTTGCTTGTTTGCCGAACGACACGTTTACCCGACCATCTGTCTCCCACCTTTGGCTGCCGTGCACTGCGCGTGGCGAAGTCGTCGTATGTGTGAGTTTGCATTGATTGAGAATGCGTAGTCTTGTGTTTGGGTCCTGTGAGTGCGTTTTGAGGGGTGTCGGGTTTGATGATGTGACCTAGGCCAGCACGTGAAGATACGGTATCGGTGCGCGTTGGTGCGGTAGCGCGTCAGGTGACAGTGCGGTATGTAGACGCAAAGCGCTTGTGGCGCTGTGTAGCGCGCGAAAAGGCGTTTGTGAAATCTGGGCGACAGCGAGAAGGGTTCGACGCGCGGGTAGCTCAGTGGTAGAGCGTTCGATTGCAGCTCGAAGGGTCACTGGTTCAATCCCGGTCCCGCGCTTGTTGTTCTTGCTCGCCTCCCCGGCCGTCGCGACGGGCCTTTATGCCACTTTGTTTTGCTGGTGGGCCTAAATGCCGATCTGTCTTGTCTTGCCAGCAGGCTGTTCTGCGGGTCTGCGAGCGGGTCGTCGGATCTGCGGGTCTGCGAGCGGGTCGTCGGATCTGCGGGCCAACTGGTCTGTCTGCTCTCGATCGTTTGCTCGGTTGTTTGAGTGCACGGTTGCTTGTTTGCCGAACGACACGTTTACCGGACCATCTGTCTCCCACCTTTGGCTGCCGTGCACTGCGCGTGGCGAAGTCGTCGTATGTGTGAGTTTGCATTGATTGAGAATGCGTAGTCTTGTGTTTGGGTCCTGTGAGTGCGTTTTGAGGGGTGTCGGGTTTGATGATGTGACCTAGGCCAGCACGTGAAGATACGGTATCGGTGCGCGTTGGTGCGGTAGCGCGTCAGTGACAGTGCGGTATGTAGACGCAAAGCGCTTGTGGCGCTGTGTAGCGCGCGAAAAGGCGTTTGTGAAATCTGGGCGACAGCGAGAAGGGTTCGACGCGCGGGTAGCTCAGTGGTAGAGCGTTCGATTGCAGCTCGAAGGGTCACTGGTTCAATCCCGGTCCCGCGCTTGTTGTTCTTGCTCGCCTCCCCGGCCGTCGCGACGGGCCTTTATGCCACTTTGTTTTGCTGGTGGGCCTAAATGCCGATCTGTCTTGTCTTGCCAGCAGGCTGTTCTGCGGGTCTGCGAGCGGGTCGTCGGATCTGCGGGTCTGCGAGCGGGTCGTCGGATCTGCGGGCCAACTGGTCTGTCTGCTCTCGATCGTTTGCTCGGTTGTTCGAGTGCACGGTTGCTTGATTGCCGAACGACACGTTTACCCGACCATCTGTCTCCCACCTTTGGCTGCCGTGCACTGCGCGTGGCGAAGTCGTCGTATGTGTGAGTTTGCATTGATTGAGAATGCGTAGTCTTGTGTTTGGGTCCTGTGAGTGCGTTTTGAGGGGTGTCGGGTTTGATGATGTGACCTAGGCCAGCACGTGAAGATACGGTATCGGTGCGCGTTGGTGCGGTAGCGCGTCAGGTGACAGTGCGGTATGTAGACGCAAAGCGCTTGTGGCGCTGTGTAGCGCGCGAAAAGGCGTTTGTGAAATCTGGGCGACAGCGAGAAGGGTTCGACGCGCGGGTAGCTCAGTGGTAGAGCGTTCGATTGCAGCTCGAAGGGTCACTGGTTCAATCCCGGTCCCGCGCTTGTTGTTCTTGCTCGCCTCCCCGGCCGTCGCGACGGGCCTTTATGCCACTTTGTTTTGCCGGTGGGCCTAAATGCCGATCTGTCTTGTCTTGCCGGCAGGCTGTTCTGCGGGTCTGCGAGCGGGTCGTCGGATCTGCGGGCCAACTGGTCTGTCTGCTCTCGATCGTTTGCTCGGTTGTTCGAGTGCACGGTTGCTTGATTGCCGAACGACACGTTTACCCGACCATCTGTCTCCCACCTTTGGCTGCCGTGCACTGCGCGTGGCGAAGTCGTCGTATGTGTGAGTTTGCATTGATTGAGAATGCGTAGTCTTGTGTTTGGGTCCTGTGAGTGCGTTTTGAGGGGTGTCGGGTTTGATGATGTGACCTAGGCCAGCACGTGAAGATACGGTATCGGTGCGCGTTGGTGCGGTAGCGCGTCAGGTGACAGTGCGGTATGTAGACGCAAAGCGCTTGTGGCGCTGTGTAGCGCGCGAAAAGGCGTTTGTGAAATCTGGGCGACAGCGAGAAGGGTTCGACGCGCGGGTAGCTCAGTGGTAGAGCGTTCGATTGCAGCTCGAAGGGTCACTGGTTCAATCCCGGTCCCGCGCTTGTTGTTCTTGCTCGCCTCCCGGCCGTCGCGACGGGCCTTTATGCCACTTTGTTTTGCTGGTGGGCCTAAATGCCGATCTGTCTTGTCTTGCCGGCAGGCTGTTCTGCGGGTCTGCGAGCGGGTCGTCGGATCTGCGGGTCTGCGAGCGGGTCGTCGGATCTGCGGGCCAACTGGTCTGTCTGCTCTCGATCGTTTGCTCGGTTGTTCGAGTGCACGGTTGCTTGATTGCCGAACGACACGTTTACCCGACCATCTGTCTCCCACCTTTGGCTGCCGTGCACTGCGCGTGGCGAAGTCGTCGTATGTGTGAGTTTGCATTGATTGAGAATGCGTAGTCTTGTGTTTGGGTCCTGTGAGTGCGTTTTGAGGGGTGTCGGGTTTGATGATGTGACCTAGGCCAGCACGTGAAGATACGGTATCGGTGCGCGTTGGTGCGGTAGCGCGTCAGGTGACAGTGCGGTATGTAGACGCAAAGCGCTTGTGGCGCTGTGTAGCGCGCGAAAAGGCGTTTGTGAAATCTGGGCGACAGCGAGAAGGGTTCGACGCGCGGGTAGCTCAGTGGTAGAGCGTTCGATTGCAGCTCGAAGGGTCACTGGTTCAATCCCGGTCCCGCGCTTGTTGTTCTTGCTCGCCTCCCCGGCCGTCGCGACGGGCCTTTATGCCACTTTGTTTTGCCGGTGGGCCTAAATGCCGATCTGTCTTGTCTTGCCGGCAGGCTGTTCTGCGGGTCTGCGAGCGGGTCGTCGGATCTGCGGGCCAACTGGTCTGTCTGCTCTCGATCGTTTGCTCGGTTGTTCGAGTGCACGGTTGCTTGATTGCCGAACGACACGTTTACCCGACCATCTGTCTCCCACCTTTGGCTGCCGTGCACTGCGCGTGGCGAAGTCGTCGTATGTGTGAGTTTGCATTGATTGAGAATGCGTAGTCTTGTGTTTGGGTCCTGTGAGTGCGTTTTGAGGGGTGTCGGGTTTGATGATGTGACCTAGGCCAGCACGTGAAGATACGGTATCGGTGCGCGTTGGTGCGGTAGCGCGTCAGGTGACAGTGCGGTATGTAGACGCAAAGCGCTTGTGGCGCTGTGTAGCGCGCGAAAAGGCGTTTGTGAAATCTGGGCGACAGCGAGAAGGGTTCGACGCGCGGGTAGCTCAGTGGTAGAGCGTTCGATTGCAGCTCGAAGGGTCACTGGTTCAATCCCGGTCCCGCGCTTGTTGTTCTTGCTCGCCTCCCCGGCCGTCGCGACGGGCCTTTATGCCACTTTGTTTTGCCGGTGGGCCTAAATGCCGATCTGTCTTGTCTTGCCGGCAGGCTGTTCTGCGGGTCTGCGAGCGGGTCGTCGGATCTGCGGGCCAACTGGTCTGTCTGCTCTCGATCGTTTGCTCGGTTGTTCGAGTGCACGGTTGCTTGATTGCCGAACGACACGTTTACCCGACCATCTGTCTCCCACCTTTGGCTGCCGTGCACTGCGCGTGGCGAAGTCGTCGTATGTGTGAGTTTGCATTGATTGAGAATGCGTAGTCTTGTGTTTGGGTCCTGTGAGTGCGTTTTGAGGGGTGTCGGGTTTGATGATGTGACCTAGGCCAGCACGTGAAGATACGGTATCGGTGCGCGTTGGTGCGGTAGCGCGTCAGGTGACAGTGCGGTATGTAGACGCAAAGCGCTTGTGGCGCTGTGTAGCGCGCGAAAAGGCGTTTGTGAAATCTGGGCGACAGCGAGAAGGGTTCGACGCGCGGGTAGCTCAGTGGTAGAGCGTTCGATTGCAGCTCGAAGGGTCACTGGTTCAATCCCGGTCCCGCGCTTGTTGTTCTTGCTCGCCTCCCCGGCCGTCGCGACGGGCCTTTATGCCACTTTGTTTTGCCGGTGGGCCTAAATGCCGATCTGTCTTGTCTTGCCGGCAGGCTGTTCTGCGGGTCTGCGAGCGGGTCGTCGGATCTGCGGGCCAACTGGTCTGTCTGCTCTCGATCGTTTGCTCGGTTGTTCGAGTGCACGGTTGCTTGATTGCCGAACGACACGTTTACCCGACCATCTGTCTCCCACCTTTGGCTGCCGTGCACTGCGCGTGGCGAAGTCGTCGTATGTGTGAGTTTGCATTGATTGAGAATGCGTAGTCTTGTGTTTGGGTCCTGTGAGTGCGTTTTGAGGGGTGTCGGGTTTGATGATGTGACCTAGGCCAGCACGTGAAGATACGGTATCGGTGCGCGTTGGTGCGGTAGCGCGTCAGGTGACAGTGCGGTATGTAGACGCAAAGCGCTTGTGGCGCTGTGTAGCGCGAAAAGGCGTTTGTGAAATCTGGGCGACAGCGAGAAGGGTTCGACGCGCGGGTAGCTCAGTGGTAGAGCGTTCGATTGCAGCTCGAAGGGTCACTGGTTCAATCCCGGTCCCGCGCTTGTTGTTCTTGCTCGCCTCCCCGGCCGTCGCGACGGGCCTTTATGCCACTTTGTTTTGCCGGTGGGCCTAAAAGCCGATCTGTCTTGTCTTGCCGGCAGGCTGTTCTGCGGGTCTGCGAGCGGGGCGTCGGATCTGCGGGCCAACTGGCCTGTCTGCTCTCGATCGTTTGTTTGAGCTCAGTAGAAACGACGAGTGATGTGTTCGAAATCCTTGGCCGATTTGGGACTGTGGCTGAGTGTCGAAGACTTTGGTTATTTACAGTACCATATTATTATCGAAGTGATAAGCGGCGAGATCAGGTCATCCAGAAGACATGAGGTCCATTCAAACGACGTTGGATCGATATTTTCTTCTGGTGTCCGATGAGGGAGACACATCAACGAACGAGGCTACTTATATCTATGAAAGTATTCACACGAATCTCGGCGCGTTAGAACCGAGCGAATGGATTGAGAGAATATGCGTTTGTGTCTGTATGTGCGGAGCGGCATGTTATAATCGACGCCGACGCATTGATTGCAGCTCAAGTATGTGCAGCTCCCATGAGTGTAATAACCGCACATGGTTTCAAGCAGATATGGCGGTCACCACCCTTGAAATTCGACCTAGTCCTGGAAAAGGCTTGGGAGCCTTTGCGACTGAGCAGATCCTAACAGGAGAAATTGTAAGGGAGTACGTGGGTGAAATAATTACCGATCAGGAGAGAAGAACACGTGAGCAACGAGGGTCTTGTATTTACTTGATGGGCTACGGATCAAACAGATATATCGACGCGCAACGCTATGGCAACGAATCCAGATTTTTCAACCATTGCTGCAAGCCGAATTGCGTAGCAGAGGAGTGGACTGTTTCGGGCGTGTAGAAATTGTAGCACTGCGGAACATTCAATCGGAGAACTTTCGATTATGGAGATGAATATCGGCTACGGACTTGCAAGTGCTCGAGTTGCTCATTTACAAAGTAACCGAGTTACATTGGACAACGCACTTTCGTTCATACAAACTTGAATAAACATTAATAACCCGCAACCAAATCCGTGTTTAAAAACCGTTTACATTGCTCGTGTACGGGACTGAAAATAAGGTCTTACTAAATACTGACGGCCCCTTTGTAGGCCACTCACTCACTACAGATAAATGATGGCGAGCGTAGTGCGTTTGCGTCAGGTATAATGGCGAAAATGTCGAGACAACTTAGTACAGTAAAATAAAACGAAATGATCAACGTTTACATTGACCCCAAAACTGCGTGTTCTGAACGAATATACGGGTTACGGTGATAGAAACTTATTCAATCTCCAGCTGCGTGATCACATTCTGTGGCCAAGCACGGTTTCCAGCATGTAAGCGCACAGCTGCATAATCAAACCAATCGGGATAAAAGCGTTTGAGCCATAGCACTAACTCTAGCTCTCCATAGTCGGCAGCATGCGCTGACGCCTGCGAGCTACACCCTTCGGTTCGATTATCGGGTAGAAAGATGACGACATCGAAATGGCCGTGCGCTGCAGCATCGTTCATAGCCTCTTCTGTGCAGTCTTCACTTCTATTTCGGTGAAGCCATCTGACGATGTGAAGGTGGCCATTTCGCGCGGCCCAATTCATAGCCGACGTCGTACATGGTGCTCGTATATGATGTAGCCATTGGAGAACCTCTAGACGTCCATTGACAGCGGCTGAATCCATCGCTAACGTCATGCAGCCCTCACTACGATTTTGGCGAAGCAATTTTAGAACCTCTAAGTGTCCACGAGAAGCTGCAGCATTCATGGCACGGGTCGTGAAGCCTTTAAATCTGTTGTCGTGTAGCCATTACACAATAGCCAGATCTCCTCTCGTAGCAGCGTTATCCACAGCAGCACTTGTGCACCCTCCAATCCTGTTGTTGTGCAACCACATAAACACATCCCATCTTCCGTTTTTCACAGCGTTATCCATCGCTGCTGTTGTAGCAATACTGGATATGCTCGGTGTATCCACTTTACCACGTCGAGAGACCCGTGCGAAGCTGCGTAATCCAATAGCAAACCCGTCCATTGAATTTTAATGTTCTCATAGAGCCATCGCGCTAAACGAAATTGTCGCCCGAAGAGGGCAAGCTGCATGGCACGATCACTGCAACCCTCAATACGATTTCGAATAGTCACTGAACGACGTTTGCATGGCCGGCATGAACAGCCCGGTCCATCGCCGCAATCGTGCATCCTTCACGCCTGTACATGTGAAGCCACTTTACTAATCCTAGATGGCCTGCGCCCGCAGCTGTATCCATCGCTGCAACGGTAAACACGGCATTGTGCTCGTCCAACCGGTGAATGACCTCCAGTCGATCATACATCGCAGCTCTAATCGAGCAACCCGGGTCGATACGCCCTAGGTGTAGTGCTAATAGCTCAACATTTTGTAGATTACCACTTCCACATGCACGGCGCAATGCTTCATCACTTGGTTCCGATTCGGTGTGCTCAAGAACCCACTCCAAAACTTGCGGGCTCATGGAAGCTGCACATCTAACTATATCGCTGCCTGATCCATTAATGACAATACTCGATAGCCACACCATAGTCGGTAAATGCCCTGCACGCACTGCTGTGGGAGGGAACGACTGCCCCAACACGCCTGATATCTTTCGTCCCAGAGCCACTGCAGAAATTCAGTCATCCTACGCGTATAGCAGCAATAAACCCTTCTTGGGTGCAAGCGCTCGGAAATGCTCGTACGAGGTGTCTTGCAAAGTCATAGTCCCCCTCTCTCTCATTGCTCTGTCAAGGGCAACATTAAAGTCCTTAAAGCGACGGAGCTGGCTCGTCGTATCCGCTGGTGTATGAATGGCAATCATGTCGACAAATCCGTATGATCGCTGCTGAAAAACCTTAACCAGTTTGGCGTCGGCTGGAAACGCGAAGGCTTCAATAATAGGAATCGCAAATTCCCCGTGGTCACCAATGGGCGAGTGCAGGAAGAGAACTTGAACACTTTCCAGGACACCCATCGCTGCGAGAATAAAGTGAAAATGCAATGTCGATACACACTAAAAGCAAACCGTCTTGACTTGAGTGACGGCAAACCTTTGACATTCATCTGTCTCTCGTCAATATATCTCAGCGTATATGTGACTTGAGTCAATCGCACATTCATGGAGCCCTTATACGACACTTCAATCAATCGTGATCGCGCGCGTGTTCCGCGACATCATTTTGAGGCTTTCGTACCACTATTTCAGCGGAACGTATAAGAAGCCGTTGATATCTACGACCCCTATGGAAGATGTAGGATTTAGAGTGATGGATATAGATGAATCGCAAATGTAACAATGGTCGATTCTCGGAACGCGTTTGCGGCGCTAAATTGACTAAATCATGCAAAAGTGGCAAAGGGTAGAATTTACGCTGTCAGATCGCTAGGCACGTTGATGCTCCATTCTCCACTTTGTTGTGAAAATATTGGGTCGTAGGTTCAAAAGTCTCGATTTACGAAACGCACCTGACAAGGAAAACACAGCAAGTTGTTGACCGACGTTACCCGTGACAAACCAACGTACAGATGTTCGAACCCCCATTTCGGAACATGTGGCCCTCGAAGGCTCAAAAGCAGCAGTACACGTTGAAGTGTTGAACCCTGGGCTTTCCATATTGTCATCACAAGTGCGAGATCGACCGCATGCTGCAAATATCCAATTTCACAAGGGGTTTCTAGGATGCTGATACCAAGACGAACACTGCGTTTCCGGAGACTTGGATTCATTGCACCAATGGGTATGACCACTCCAGCTTTACATAATCGATCGCCATTTGAGTTACACAGCTATTCTCGCTCTAGATTATTTTCCGATGGCCACTGTGAAGCAGAAAGAGGCGACACTTCGAATCGAGCAACGGACATTGATAAATTCCGGCGGGAACGGTAGATCGACAACGCTGCCACCCGAATGACGCACCTGCAGAACTAAATCACTAACAATGCGGCGCTTCTCGTCGTCATCCCAAGCCAACGAATGAAGCCGACATGGCGATCCATTTGCGACACCCCAGCCAACATTACCGCTATTATTGTCGAGAACATTCGCTGGAGCACCCGCAAAAAATATGCAAAAAGCTCTGGATTGCTATCTTCGTCATACACCGTTTGCTGCACTCCAGGCGGTAATTCCTGACGCAACTGTCGCTTCCACCGGAAAAGAAATTCGTCGTGTCGGCGTGCAAAAAGCTTAGCGACACACGCTGCCAGTATTGCCTTATCAACGTTACTAGTTAAACAAGAATTGTGAGGTCATCGAGCCAAGCGGGATCGGTAATAACTTCCTCCAAAGTAAGTTCCCTCGTCAAACTGTCAACCACGTCATTCGTCATTGGGCGGAAATGCGCTGCCTCCTCGTTACTCCACTTCTGACCACTCGGTACAAATGCCGACAGTGCTCGACACACTGATATGTTTGCTTGCTGAACACTACAGCCAGCCGCTCGGTGCTGAGTCACCAAAAAGAACACACTAAACCGTCGGAGCAGCATTCGTGCTGACAGCAACACCGATGATGTTGTTGTCATATATAGTACCTTACACAAAGGGGTACCAGCAGTGACATCCATCTGTTGGAAATCGCCAGCCTAAATAACACAGACAGAGACACGATTAGTTGGGCCACTAAGGGTAAATTAAGCAGCAAATACATACCAATATAATCGATCGACCCCAAAAACGATGTTATTGCCGTATATCGCCCGGAGACGTTGATCCAGCAGAACAAGAAATTCGGCGCAGAACATCGAAATCTCGTCGATCACGATCAGGGCAACCCTTTCAGTGAATGTTAAGCGCAACAATTCCAGATTATTAGACGTTATATCGCCCTTGCGGAACGTCTTAAACGCTGAATGGAAAGTTTTGCCATTGGCGAGATGGCAGGCGCCGATACCTGTTGGGCAAGTATTCACAGTGTCGACTCCATGTCTTTTCAACACCTTACTACCCAATTGCATTAACTTTGACTTCCCAGTCCCTCCACCACCGTGTAAAGTACTCAGACTCTGTCCCGTTTTCCCATTATGCTCGACCGCACCAACAATACGGTCTAACTTCACACGTTGGTCGACGGAACACAGTTTGCGCTCTCGCAGTTAATGAGCCCCGCTGAAAAATGGCCGGGTGGTGTTTCACCGCGAGGCTTGAACCCCACGAGCGATTCCTGACTGTGTCGTCTCTCCTCTAGCGTTAGCATTGCCTGGACATCTCGAGCAATCTGAGCTAAGCTTGAGATACTATCATCCGGACGAAATATTGGGTCATGGCGAGATTCCACAGTTAGGCCACTGTATTGCCTACAATTTTGTGGTTTCTATGCCCAGAACGTAGACCGCATCGCCCTCGCCCCGGGCAGACTTTACATCCTTTGACGCTGCCGCTACAGTCAAATCAAAAGTTCCTCGGGTAGCAGATTACTTCCTGCTTCCCGGTCAGGTTCAAAGTCACCATCTCTGTCGCGGCCGGGCTGTTGTGATGAAGCACGCGGGTTAGCAGTGCGTTACGACAAAATTCGGCGTTCCGACTCCGCAATTCAGAGCAGGCTTTTTCATTTCTCGAACATCGGTACCCCTTTTGTAGAATATTTTCCACGACACGATAGCGAGCTCTGTTGATATAGATGGCTTTAGTGCTGTTCCACGTCTTACACAGCTTCAGTAGACCATCCCCATTCAAATCAAATTCCGGCTTCCCGTTATCTAGCCCCCACTGAGCAACGAGGCATATACCAAGCATATCAGAAGGCTGACCATCGCTCTTGAGAGACGGTAACGGCGTTACACCGATCATTGGCGTTTTAAACGTCATACGAGTGAAGCCTTGAAATTGGGGGCTCAAGTGATGGTCAGGAGATAAATTAAACCCTCGGCGCTTAGGACGTCCTTGGTGAACGCTTTCCGTCTCGAAGTCGTCACCCATGAGACGTGGTAGAATATTAACTATCATCTCAAATTCAATCGGCGAGTATGCTTCAAACGACTCACCACGGTGTCGGTATGACTCGGCTTGAGAGACAAAGAAAACCTCCTCCCCAAAAGTGAACATTCGTACCCCTGCCGCACGCGACCTCCCCGCACTACATGATCCAGACTGGTTTTCACTCATACAAGCCGTCACGAGTCTCTTTAAATGAGCACGAACACTAGACATTCCATCATCATCCACATTATCTATCACTTCGCAAGAGTCCGAATCTGGATCAACCTACTCACCAGCCTCATCAACATACCTGCTATCATCGGCTTCGTCGTCATCAGGGCTTGCGCTGGAAACTTATCGTCAACGTACGAGGCGAGTTGACGAGGAAATACGTACCAAAACGTATCACTTGAAACATAGGACCGATATCCTGCAAGAGCGTTCGCCATAAGTTGATGAGACCATTCTGTTGCGCCCGTAAACGCGTTTACGGTGCGAGTCGCTAAATATTTCGCCTGCCGTTCGTAGGTTCCGCTGTCCTCCGCTACACTGGGATATTTTTCCATATCTCTCACAGCTGACAGCATCACCGCAGCGCTACTTTTTAAACCGCCTTTCTCCTTCGTCATATACGCATGTTGATATTCCTCCACCATGTCCCCTGCATCCAGTCCATTGATCAGGGCAGAATTTGTATGAGCCCTTGATAAACAAGCAAGAGGGAGATTGGTCTCCACAAAAAGAGTATCCTTCACCATACGACGTTGCTCCCACACCATAGCCCCATTAGTATGTTCCCGAGTCTTTTGGTGGTGTAGTCTCTAGGGTCGTCAACAGTGGCTGTTGCTTTCGAAACATCATCGACGATAAACTGGCACGTTTCCGCTTCCCAGATGACTTGGCGACTTCAACCTCACGAACAAAGCCTTGGTAGACTCCCCGAAGACCCCTGTAGGACGTGAAAGCCGGCACATGTACCTACCGCGCAATCCCTTGCGGCACGTCTGGGAGTGGACATGAACATTTGTAGAAAAAGCTCTCTTCTCAGTAGCGCGAATGAAACCCGAATAATCACTAAGGGCGTTCGGTTTATCGACGTCATATGCTCGTGCCACTCTACCATTATGAGTTTCACTCCACGCCGAGCACCAAGCACGGGCATCGGCAGAGACCCCAGAGCTCGATACTGTATCAATCCACCGAGTCACATGTGCCATAATGCCGGACACGCAGCTGCACGTGTCAAGAATCCAGGTGATACTGATGTCAAATGCAATATAGCGTGGAGATGTAATCGTCCATCCGTTTGCGGTTCAATCACAGCGTTAAATCCAGCCACCCGTCCATAGACACCTCTCTCGCGCTCCAAAAATGCGACTAGCACGAATGGAGGAACTCTCGCCACAGCGCAAAGGCACTTAGCAAATACCTGCATCCTTCTCTCAAACACTGGTGCGGATAGTGCGGGATACACATTAGAAACCCGCAAGCGAGCCCGTGCACTTTGCTGTAGTCCCACAGGTAAATTTGAAAACCCGCACGTTTTGCGGGCAAAAACGCAGGCGGAATCGTTGAAAGCCTTAAGCTTTCGAAGCTGCGCTATTCTATGCAGTATCAAGTCATCGTGCTCCGGTGGAGCCATAGTTACCCAGTACTGACCAACTCCATAGCGATAACGCATAGCGCCTAGTTTGGGCCGTGTCGCCGACCGCACAAAAGGCGAAAAGGGTACTGTACCCCCGCCTACTGATAGTAAGCGAAGCAAAGCAGCATTTAGCTAAATCGCATGACGGCTATCTGGTTCTTCCTTAGTCCGTTCTAACGCTTGCTTAAACTCGGGGTACTCGCTAGCTTCCCGAACGCCTTCAAAGTGCTACCTCGCGCTGTTCCAACTTGGTCAGCATTTCGTACTGCAGTGTGACGTTGCATCTGGTTTAAAAGCATTGATATAAAACGCGTCGACTTTTCGAATCGACCGTCCCAATAGTTCATAAAGTGATCGATATGAGCACGAGAAAACGGCCCGGAGGGAAGTGGTCGAGCCCCGTTAAACACAGGTTTGGAAATACTCCAGCAATCATTTTGGCGTTCTCATGCCATTCTACCATCGGGTTACAGCCACGTTTAATTGGTATAACATGTGTTTTTTCTGATTGCTCTCGTGTGGAGGGGTGGAGGAGACGTCAACATTGGTTGAATTTAATATGGTGTTCAGCAAAGTATCGATAATTCCATGTTCGCCGGGATCGCTTTCGCCGTGCACTGCTGGTAATACAGCTGACTGCTGCACAGCCAGAATCTCGCACGCTTCTGTTTATCATTTATATCATTTCCATAGCGCTCTGATGTTGCTAGGTTGATAACCGCGCTAACATTGTCAGTATCCGCAACATGAACATTCCCTTCAATGCGGCTTTCCAGTTCAGTAAGCAGACGTTTACGCACGGCACTGTCGTCTCCGCGAATTTGTTCATCTCGAAATATATCGTTCACCTCACTCAAAACACTTAGCCACTCGTATACGCCACTTACAGGAATGCTGTACAAAGCACGAAATTTGTTCTGTTGGATGCGCCACTCTTCCTCTGGTCCAATAAACGTCACACGCGGCATACAGTCTAGCTCAACTCGTGGTAACACACTAGCGACCTTACTAGGCCCGTCAGATGGAAAACAAATAACGTGACCGCTAGCATGCTTTCCAGAGATCGAAATATCCATTCCAAACCATCGAACAGGTGCAATACAGTCTAACGCTATCGAACTCAGCTCTGGTAGACATTCAATACGCCCATAGTCATTGCCATTGGCCACGCTAAATGGGCTTTTCCGTGGATCGTCACAACACTTCTGGCAAATTGGTATGCAGTCTTTGTCTCGTACCAACTCAGGAATTAAGTAGTATATGTCGCCTCCATCAAAATATACCTGTCGGTATTTCCTCATACTTGCTTCGAGAACACCATCAAATAGTTTGACACGCTCGTTATCGCTCAATTTAAAAGACGGGTACAACTTTTCAAGTCGACAGAACGGAACCTTGTTACAGCCATTGTCTAGTAGCACGCGTCCGCATGATGCACACGCTCATATATTTGTTTATTCAGACTCAGCCTCATTAACAAAAGGCTCTGGCAAGCAGCGATATCAGCCTCCCTAGGATAATCGTCAAAAATTTGTTCCAAGCGCACACGTGGCTCCTGACTATCAGGTCCGTTCAATTTCTCATCACCAAAGACAAACCCTCCTGGATCAACTCCACAGCAATAGTAATAAGCCAATGCAAGACGAGGATCACTCGTAAACCGCTGGACTGCACCCATGAACCGGATATCCTCATCTTTGAAGTCTCTGCAATATAAAACTCGGTTACCTAGATCGGCCGCATACCGCACTCAACCCCGCGCTCTGCATCTCGTTTTTGATCCCTAGTTTTTTTCTGTTTCTGGAGACGCTGTTGCCGCTCCGGCGCGGTCTCCTTCAGCCTTTTACCAGCCCTTCTCGCACGATCCCGCTCAAGACGGAGCTGACGCTCCGATGAGGTTTCTTCGGATCGCGTTGCAGCTCTTCGCGCACGTTCCCGTAGTTCACGTTCCGACGATGTCTCCTCCGATCGTTTTTTTGCTCTCTGTGCACGATCGAGCTCGAGACGCAGCTGACGCTCCGACGAGGTCTCCTCCGACCGCTTTTTAGCTGTTCGTACACGATCTTGATTGAGTCGCTGTTGGCGCTCGAGCGAGGTTTCCTCCGACCGCTTTTTAGACGGCCGTTTTGATTCCATCAGAGTATCGCTACTACCTGATGAATCAATTTCACCAATGTTCACAATCCCCCACACGCACTCGACAAACTCATTACACTTGAATAACATCAGCCTCACCAGCCGATTACAGTCACATGTTCGATACTGCACCAAGCTCCAAAGACTAGCCATCAATCCCAGCTGTTAACCATGATTCTCAGTGGCTCGATTACCGGGACGGCTCGATTACCGGGACGTGTGCTGGTAAGATCTACGACCAAAGTTTCGTTGATTTGATTAGGGCCGTTCCTAACAAGGATCACGGGTTGTGATCCTGGAGGTGGTTCAGGGTTGCTGGGAGCACAATCCTGTGACTGTTCCTAAGTGGATGACGATCCTCATCTATATTTTGATGAGCTGCTTGTCGGGGGTTTTGCTATTAGAGCGACTTCCTGTGCTGACACAACACACTCGCAAGATGGAGGCAACGATACCATCCAGCGCCGTAACAACCAGCACCAATGGACTGCCAGGCAGAAGCCAGACAGTAAACGGTCTGTATTGCCTCCGACTTCAGAAGACTACAGCGAATGGACTGTTGATCAGCTAAAGCTGAAATGCACGGTTCGAAAGCTTTCGGTCGCAAAAACACAAGAAGGAAGACCGTGTGACGATCCTAAATGCCTACGATCACTCCAAGGGCGGAATTGCGCTGCTGTTGGATAAGCAGCGTCTAGGAAAACGATCCAGCAAGCCGTCTGACGAAGCTCGTCGCACACGCCACTGCGTATTTCGACTGATTAACGTGCTATTCTCTGACGATTTTTTTGAGCAGTTCATCTCATCCGGTGACCAGCTCACAAGGAAGCAACTAAACGAAGGGGGAACGAGTTTCTGGGAAGTCGCTGCAGCATTTAACATGAACTGCGAAGTGTATGATAGTTTGCTTCCGATGACCCTCTTCAACGGCATCTACCCTGAACAAATAACAGTGCACTCTGCTTCAAAATTAAAATCAATGTGGAAAGAAGTTCACTCTGCTTTTCTAAAGCAGAGGCCAGATCAAAACTGTCGGGCTCGCACGCTGAATTTTGGGACTTCTGTCACGGTGATAAATCAGTCATGTATCTTAATTCGTGGTGCAACCAACGGAACGCAGGACGTGAGTTTTGTTCTGGCTGTGTGTACGAGGAGAACGAAGATGATTCCACGAAGGAAGGCAGTGTAACAAATACGACTCCGCAAAAAACCGAAAGCGTCAGAAGATTGTGGATCCAATAACAACACTCACAGACGTGCTGACACGTCTGGTTGATGCCGAAACAAATATGAAAACGGAATTGATAGCGGAGCAGACGGCGCTGGCACGCGTACAGCGCGAGCGCATTGAGCGAAGTGACGAAAATGATAAGCTGGCCGCAATCGACGGAATTCTTGTTCGCCAACGACGTGCGCTTGCTCTCGCTGAGGAACAATACACGACGGCAACTTGAAAGGAATACCAATAGTCCAACTTCGAGAGGAGAAGGAACGTGTGCGTCGTCGTATTGCAGCACTACAAGAGAAGGCAGACATGCTTGAAGCAGACATTACATATGTTAAGGCAATGTACCTAGCAATAGGCATTAATTAAGGACGTGACATGTTGTGATATCGGATATGCTCCATTACTACTTGGCGCAATATGTGCCCATTCTTCACTTAAATTTCAGTATTAACCTGGGCTTCGATCACCGTTGGTTGGTAGCTACAATTTTCCAGTGCATTATATTCTCGTAAGATGGCCGCGCTGCTAGATGTTCCAAGGGATAATTGTATCCGGTCGTCAATGCAGAAATTGTGCAGTTTCATGCAGGTTTTAATCACAAGACCCGTGTGGATGAAGTCAACTCCTAAAGATCGCTGAAATATTTGCCACTTGTTCACTAACAACCCGAATGCCATCTCGATCCTTATCCGCACTTGGGAGATGTAGAAATATGTAGTTTAAGTGCTCTGGCGACCTAATTTCTGGCTTTGTGAATGGGACCAGCATGGATGGAGCGAGCAGATAAGCATTATCGCCGATCACGAAGTAACCGAAAGGCAGCTTAGCTAGGTCAGCGCTAAGATTCCACTTCGAATACGCTACACTGTCCGAAACTTTTCCGGGGAATTGAAGCAGTATCCAATAAATTTACAGGATGCATCACAAATTGCCTGGACATTTATACCATAAGTCATATAGTGACCGCTGAAAAATGCAGACACGTCTGGTACTTCATCTGAGCTCGGAGCTTTAATATCGCATAACCATCCGTCGATGCAACCAACGCATCCTGTTAAAAGGGGTTGGAACTGATGGATTGAAAAGCACGTGCTTCTTCTTCTATAGCAACTAGATTGTTGACTGGAGCAGCTATACGCGGTTGCCCGCATATTGCTTCCATCACCTCCACTAAAATGGAGTAGAAAACCGATGAACTTACGCCGGCAAGAGCACGAACGGTGTGATATGCTCCACCAGCAAGCCACGGTATTGTCATTTGAACCATGTTCACAACTTCAATAGGCTTAGTCTCCGTTCTATTCTCCGATTTAATCTCAATCCGTTGAAGTGCTGGGGTTACAAGCCCCACCAAGACATCAAACGCTTCAGCACTTATTCGATAATAGCGTTTGAACTGCCCTTCAAGTAGGAGACGCTCACGATGTGCAACCCATTCCAATCTCTTCCGAGGCACAACCTTACTTCTGCAACCTTTTCGCTGACGAACAGCAACGACCCCAGCGACGACCAACAGAACTGTAGTGATTTTCATATTTGATGGCGCAGCGGTGACCTGGTGGTGGTTAAGTTGGCCTTCTATTTGAGTTTTATCGCAGCGGTGACCTGTGTGATCCAGCAATGGGTTGTGAGTCAGGCTTGGGATCACGAGGTCAGACCCAGGGAAACACATGTATTTACAGCAGCCAATCATACCTCACAATTCTGGATCACACCCCGATCATGACCCCGTTAGGAACGGGCCTATCGATCGCGTGGGCATCCAGAATATCAACATGAAGGAAGCCGTATTTGTCACGCCCGAGATTGCAACCCGCGCAGCCGTGAACGCATTGTTCTGCAAAGAAGCAGGTGATATGCTTCCTACAGATCAATGTCCCGTAAGAATCATGGCTAACTTTATGGGTGCACTATCGAGATTGAGCCGGTCCGACAAAGAGCTATTCATCGGGTTTCCTGATTCAAAACTCGGTCGTATGGCCCCATTTCTTGATCTGATACTTGGAATGCCTATCCAGCTCACACAAAACATACGTCCGGCCAAAGGGGCTGACAATGGAACCCTGGGCATCCTAGAGCACGTGCATTTTGCTCAAGATACCAACTTTAAAATAATTCGGAATAGCTGATTTGGTGCGGTTGTTCAAGTACCTTCTCAACGGACGCTATTCGCTCTTGTGCGACTTCACCGGGGAGTCAGGCAAATTCATATCAAACCCGGCAACGACCTCGAGTATTTTACTGTGTTTCCAACCGCTTCAGCATACAAAAAGGTATCGCAATCTTTGCCGCTAGCTCTTGACGGGCAAAAGCGCTCACTCGCCATGAAAGCTCAGCAGTTCCCGTTTGTCTATGCGGTAGGCTCCACAGTATACAAAGTTCAAGGCGAAACGCTCACAGCAATGGTTGCCGTAGAATGGAAATCCAAGGTGGCAATAGTGAACAAGCCACAGCAGCTCTACCTACTCGTTTCGCGGGTGGTTTCCCGTGAAGCATTCGTAACGACGTCACCTTTACAAGGCAGCTAGTAGAGTGGACTAATCCACCCCAAGAAGCGCTAGCAGAGGAAGCCAGGTTTTAAGCAATTAGCAACGAGATAGCTCGGTTGTACGAAACCGCGACCTAAAACAAGAATTGACATACCGTGTTGCGATTGTCTTAATTATAAATACTCACAACTCCGTGTGGAACAGCAGCAAGCTCAATCACTATGTGCACTGTACGGTGCGAGCTGTACGCATCTACTTCTTGATTGGCAACATACAGCACTGTTCATTGTGCGCTGTATGTTGCCCCAAGGTGGGGGTTGCTGGATGTTGTTCGACGACAAGCAAAAACGGTCCTAGCCTCCTGACACAGTCCTTTGAGCTGCAAACTACGCATTCTCAAACAATGCAAACTCACACATACGACGACTTCGCCACGCGCAGTGCACGGCAGCCAAAAGGTGGGAGACAGATGGTCGGGTAAACGTGTCGTTCGGCAATCAAGCAACCGTGCACTCGAACAACCGAGCAAACGATCGAGAGCAGACAGACCAGTTGGCCCGCAGATCCGACGACCCGCTCGCAGACCCGCAGAACAGCCTGCCGGCAAGACAAGACAGATCGGCATTTAGGCCCACCAGCAAAACAAAGTGGCATAAAGGCCCGTCGCGACGGGCGGGGGGCGAGCAAGAACAACAAGCGCGGGACCGGGATTGAACCAGTGACCCTTCGAGCTGTAATCGAACGCTCGACCACTGAGCTACAAACTGTTTCAGAATATTTGGTACCCTGTCTAAATCTGAAAGTTTTTGTATGTGGAGAGCCTAATTTATCTACATATATGTTGCTTAATCCCTCCGATCCTTCACTATGGAGCACCGTGCACACTTTTTTACAAGAGCGTAACGCAAATGGGGCCTGTTTTCAGGGTGTCGGATTGGCAGAAATTTATTTTCGGCCTTTCTGTTGGCTGGCGCGAATCGCCCTTTTTCCAAATTCCACACTTTTTGGTACATAGTACCATGTAGGCGGTGGTACTTGGTACCATGTAGGCGGTGGTACTTGGTACCATTTGGGCGGTGGTACTTGGTACCATGTAAGGTTTGGGCCTTGCCATAGGGATAGACCCAGTTTTGTGTCACGACAAATTCAGTTTTTGGTGCGTTTTGATGCAACCTGGCCGTAGTTTCGACGCTATGATGGCTGAGGCTATTAAAAGTGTACCCCGCACACATTATAGTGATTTCTTACTATTAATAGCGTACGTCGAACATGGCGTGAGCACACACAAGATCTGCTTTCGGAACAGGAGTTTCAGTATGGTTTAAAGGATTATTTGTATACATTATTGTGTGTGCAAGTTTGCGGGCCACACTAATTACGCTTTTTACTGTAGCTATAGCACATGTGTTACTCTGTATGTACGGTCTTTCCTGTATAAATATTACATTGCTGTCCTCTCAGTGGCAGCTATCTCCAGTTTCATCTGTGGGTTGGTTCCTCGGTTATGCGTCTTACGTAGTTGGTCAAGCCCTCAGTGTCGGGGAAGGCAAAGCTCGTGTAAAGAAAAACTACCGGCAGCTTTTGCACCTTCCCCACTGACAAAATATTGCGGCGTTTAGACCACACGAAGACAAACACACCACCCTGCAGACACGTTTCGCGGTAGCTAATGAGGTGGTTACTGTGAAGTTTTCAGCAAATATTAATGGAATATATACTGCACCGAGATATAAATAAATAAACACCGCTGAGGCTGCATCCAAGGTGCCCTAGGAATGGAAGCGCTTAACTCCACCCAGCGTGCACGTAAACTTACTACACACTAACTAACTGTTAATATATTGGGTTACTTTATATACAGTTAGTGTATGTACAAACACTAGCTAATGTCAATCAACCGTCTCTTATACGATGAATGCTTAAGCTTCAGACCTACTTTACTTTGTCGATTGCCCCAAAGGAATGTCGGCACTCTCTTGGCCACCCCCACAGAACCATCACACAACCTTAGGCAGCAGTTGGCACACTCTTTCACATTAAGACGGCCCACCAAACCAGGCACTACAACACAGCCGTCCCTGTCCCCGACGGAGGCATACCCTTGGCTCCCAGCACACCAAAGGTTCACACAGAGACGACTAACGGGTGGAGACATTATCGGCGACCACACCAGCCCGTCCGGCTTTTGGCTGTCTCCCGCGAGGAAAGTCGGGTTCACGCACACGCATGTACATCGCGCGCGAGAACTTCTCAGCCATTCTGTGAACACTTGCTCCGTTCTCGCGACACACACGGCCAGGCCGACGTCCCACGTGGACATCAGCCTGTCCCCGGCGGTATCACTCCGCCGTTCGAGTCCTCTGTTCAGCTGGCCAGCCGCTGCGGTTTGGCTCCCTGTCTACAGGGCTCTTTGCCGCTCACCTTTCAGTTCTAAAGCTCTCCCAGCTGCTTGGGGTGAGGCCAGCCCTCCGCGGCTGCAGTACCTCACACTCGTGTATTTAGCCTTAACTCCTGGACTTCAGCACGTCCAGTCGAATTCAAGACTGAGGGTGCACCGGTCAGACCGCCCTGCAGCCCTCACTAACTACTACTGAAGCCTATCTGCCACTCTGTATGAATGCCTTCGTCGCGCTTCTCCGCCTGCTCTCGCAGCTGCGCGTCCAGCCACCTTCTTCGCCGCCCGTCTCCCTTGACGGCGACTCTCAGCCTCTCGTTCAGCCCCACACGTCGCCTCGCCCTCTGCCCACACTGTCTTCCTGCTGCCTTGGCACGTCGTCTCTCCTGCAATCTTGGAAAGCCGTCGATCTTCAACATGCGCACGGTGCCCCTCAGCCACGCTCAGTAACTCCAGCCACGTTTGTGTCCCCCGATGCGCCCCTTGGTCACCGAACAGCTGATCAGCACCCGGTGTCGGTCTCCGTGTCACTGTCGCTGGCGGTCAGATCGATCGCCGCTGTCGCCAGCCCCGCCCCTGCCTCTTGAGGCATCGAATCTGCACCTGTCCACAGCAACATGAAAAACAGTCTTCTCAAAGCTATTTTTGCATCTGCCCGACACACAACCTCCCCTTAACCCAGAAAAATCATACGTGCAATATCTCTCAACAGTCGGCAGCGGAATTGCTGAGAATGACCAGTTTGATTATTGTGAGTCGAAGCTCCTAAAACTCAATGATTTTTGGTTCGGGGCTAAATTCGCACCCTATAGAGGCTTCGTCTCAACAAACGACATGCCTTTTGGTGGTACAATTGTGCTTCTTTCTGGAGACTTTGGCCAAACGCAGCCGGTAATTGAAAGGATAGGCCATTCGATGTGATAGCTGCTTCTCTGAAAACGGCCGTCACTTTAGGATAGCTTCACTATCTAAAGCATACAGCCAGCATAAGGGTGCACCCGGCAAGGGGTCCGCACACTGCTCATGGAACGCGGCCTTTTCCAGACTTCTAAGAGTGACGATGATCGGTATGAAGTTTCCCCTGAGCTGGGCCCAGATGTCGCTACAGGACAAAATGATAAGCTGCTACACGTGGGCTCCCAACCCGACAGTATAATGTGTGAAGAAGCAGAAATTTTACAGCTGAAAATGCTGATCCAACAAGTCTATGGCTATCTATCCAACCAAGCTAACTTGCCCAATGAGCTCCTCGCAGACTGCGTCAAATTGGCTCCAAATAATCAAGACGTCATCAGAAATGTGATATGCTCTTGGAAGAGGTTCTGGGAGAGGTTTAAGAGTACACTTCAGTCGATAGCAATGAAGGATCGGACGAAATGGAACAAGGCTTGCGCAATGACCTCTATCTATCTGAGTTTCTACACTCACGGACAGTTAGTGGAATGCCACCTCACACATTTACGGTTGCAAGAGGGTATTCCTGTGATGATGATATAAAACTTGAACGCTGTGCGACGGAACGTGCTACCGAGTCACTCGATTAAGACGTCACAGTTTATAGGCTACACATTTGATCAGGCTACGTGCTGGACAAAACTTTTCGATACCTCGCGTTACTTCGGTTCGCAAGGATTACGGCATGTCGTTCAAGTTAAGAAGGTAACAATGTCCTCTTTAAGTGGCATTGCAATGACGATCAACAAGTCTAAATGTAACGGGGTACACAGTAAACAGTACCCCGGTACATGTCACTGTCCCGAGACAGTGACTTGCGGTGGCTCGAGGAGCCACCTGTCAGTGGTACATGGTACCACTTGCCCTGACAGCCATTCATTAAGGGCTGGGGGCACGGAAATGCATATTTCTCTTAGTTTCAGTATAGTTCATAGGAAGTTTGTATTACAGGCCAAACTTGCCTTAACTATAAATCTATTCAGTCTTATATCTACCTACTCAAAAGTCGCCGGTTCCCTTAAGGCCAGGAACCTCGTGAACTGCCGTTCACTTGGAGTTTGTATACTCCTAGCACTTCCTCTGTGCAACGTGCTGTGTGACCCGTCACACCTGGTAGCACTTGTAGTCAATCCTGCACCTACGCGGGTAGATTGGACTACCTGAATCCTCTGTGGTCCCAAGAACCTGGACCAAGATGGACCGAAGTGAATTCATTCACTTAAGCGACTCCCAGTGGGAGTCTGTGAGGAAAATGGGAGGCACCTTTGGGATAGATGCTCTCCGAGGTCTGGCGACGTCTACGCCGGCCGAGCAAGTCGAGCGCATCAACGCGTTTGACGAGTATGAACGTGGGCTGATTGCTCACGTTCGAGGCAGCATGCAAGCGGCCGCGGCAGCACCTAAGGCGGTGCAGCCCAAGCCGTTGCGGCTGAACGTAAACCTCTATGAGGGGAAGGACGGTGAAAACCTCCCCTTCTGGGTTCGAGAAGTGGAGATCGCCATGCAGGCGAGTCTCATCTCTGAAGAGCCACTCCAGGTGGCCTTCGGAATGTCCAAGTTGGGTGGGCGCGCCAAGACATTGGCGCTCACCAGGAGATAACATCCCCGGATGCTTTACATCCTGGTCCAACTTGGTAGAACAGCTGCGAGCAGCTTTCCTCCCGGCGAACGTAGAGTACCGCCAGCGTTCGCGCTTCCTCGCCTGGAAGCAAGGGAAGCGCGAACTGCACGAGTATGTGCAAGAGATGCACGTATGAGCTGCATGGATGCAGGGAAATCCACTGTCCGAAGAGATCGAAGTGACCACCTTCATGGAAGGCCTAAGGGTAGGCCCGGCGCGGACTCAACTGTTCCGCTCCCAGTTGGCCACCCTGGAGCAGGCGATCCAAATCGCCCCCAAGAAGAGTACAGCCATAAGCAGGCTTGTATCTCTGGCTCTGCCGAGCAGGCACCTGCGGACACGGCCCCGGTGCCAATGGACCTAAGCACGGCCGAGCAGAGCGATATTCGCTGCTTTGGCTGTGGCCAGTTCGGGCACATGCAACGTGCCTGTCCCTCGGTGGGACGTGGAAGGAAACCCTTCACGAGACCCCAGGGTCACCCCCAGGTTCGAGAGGTCGCTGGCAGAAACCGCGATCCAGGGGACAGGGGAACGCCGGACACCAGTAGGGGCGGGGCGCCCTGCTGGGGAAGAGCTAGGTCGCCCTGAGATGTACGCGGGTAGCGCGTACCAGGACGACTTAGCCCCGGAGAGACTGTGCTCTCTCCATTCGGAGAAAAGAAGTGGTGGGCTGCTAGTGGTACACGCAAGTGTACCGGGATATGATCACCCTCTTAGAGTGTTGATCGACTCTGGGGCGTCGAAGAACTTTGCCCGAAGGCAAAAGGTTGCGCGGAATGGCAACAAGTTCACCGACGCCCTCCAAGAGAGCGAAGGAAACGGGCTGGTCTCAATGAGACTGGCCGATGGTACAGTAGTAAGAGTACCGAAGGTCCGTATGGATCTTAGCGTCAAGTTCGATGACTTTGACAGCGATGAGCCGTTCATTGTCCTCAACATGGACAAGTACGACTTGATCCTGGGCATGCCGTGGCTTGAGAAGCACGAGCCCTGGATCGATTGGCGAGGAAAGCTATAGGGGCTAGTAAGCCCCATATCTCCGACAGAGCTTTGGTGAGTCATGTTCCCACCTCTGCTCGGAGACGCGGCACCCGTGAGGGCTACCGCGGCGCAGGAGCGCCCGAAGAATTTATGGGGGCTGTCGAAACAGTGAACGACGCCCGGGGAGAAATTGCAGTGGGCTCTGCAACAGGTCATCAGACCTCGTCCATCGCGAGTGAGACTCGGTGGCCGCTACAGGCTAGGTCGATGGACAGGGCTTCCCGCCCAGTGCGTGACGCACAGGACCATCAGGTCAAAACTCAAGAAGAGTCATACGGGGAGTATATCATGCCGGTAACTCCTTGTAGTAAATGTCGTCGAGACGATTGGTCTCCGACAGAGGCAGTGCCGTCGCGCACGTGCCATGTGGGTAACAAAGGACCACACGCGGGTAACAAAGTTCCGCACGCAGCTAAAGCTGCCGCAGAGGCCGAGGGCCCTGCCAATGTGGGTAACATAGCTCCACATAAGGTCACTCAGACCGAAACTGGTAAGGAAGACGCTGAGAGCTCTTCTAGTGCGGGTAACATAGTACCGCACGCAGCTAAAGCTGCCGCAGAGGCCAACGACGGCTCTGCCAAGGTGGGTAACACAGTTCCACACAGGGTCTCTCAGACCGAAACTGATGCGAAAGCCGCCATGGCGCTTCTGGTGCGGGTAACACAGTGCCGCACGGAGACATGAGAACTCCCAAGAGTGGTATCGCGATGGCACCATCAGACGTGGGTAACCAAGTACCACGTCCCGCGAAGCAGCGCGAAAGGGCTGATAGAACACCAGCCGACGGTCGCCTTCGGTGACCAAGAGCCAATAGCCCTGGCTCTCCCTACTCAACCGGTCGAAGGGTGTTACATCCTCGACGCGGTGAGCAGTCTTCGTGTTAGGACAAGAGGCGTCCATGCAGAGCCCTTGTCTGAGGTTTCAGAGCTACTGAACCTCGAGGAGCTGTCTTATGACAGCTTCCTAGCTGAGTTGAAGGTCGGTGCGATCTCGGAGATGGTGCTCATACGTCCTGAGCCCACTCCTGAAGACTTAAACTCTTCCTCGGTCATGGACGAGGCCGTCCTGGAAGAGATCCGCAAGCGGCGCGCAGCGCGCACCGGATCGGAGATCCTCAAGGATCCCAAGGATCCTGTCTATTCCCTACTGAAGGAGTTTGGCGATGTGGTGTCCAAGTTCGCACCGTCCCAACCCCTCCAGACCGAGGAGTCCGGCACGAGATTGACCTCGTGCCCGGCACAAAGTATTGTGTCACTAGGCAATGGCCTCTACCGAGCGGAATGCTCTGGAAATGGCTAGTAATGCCACAGGGGCTGTCTAATGCCCCAGCGACGTTTAATCGCTTGGTCACGCAATTGCTTAGACCCCTGCGTGCGTTTACGCAAACGTACTTCGACGATATATTCGTCCATAGCCGTGCCGAAGGAGGCCAGACGGCTATGGGTGCATGTGAAGCACCTCCGTCAATTTCTGGAGGTAATGAGAGCCAACAAGCTCTTTGCCAACATTGACAAGTGCGTCTTTGCGGCGGAGGAAATCGTTCCTCGGGTGCTTCTTCGGGCGCGCCGGGGTGCGCGTTGATCCCGAGAAGATCAAGGCCATCGCGGCCTGGCCTACGCCTCAGTCACAGAAGGACCTGCGTAAATGGCTGGGGCTGGCCAATTACCTGCACCAGTACAGTGCGGGTTATGCCAAGATGGCAAGACTCTTGTCGGAGCTCCTAAAGAAGGACACCGACTGGTGTTGGGACACCCAGCATCAAGGCGCCTTTGATGCCATCAAGGAGAGCCTACAGCAGGCTCCGGTCCTGGCCTTGCCGGACGAGTCCACAGCGTTCAGCATCGTCTGTGACGCCTCGGACTATGCAATCGGCTGTGCCCTGTTGCAGAACGATGATGACGGACATAGAGTCATCTCGTTCCAGTCCAGGCAGCTAAAGGCCGCCGAACAGAACTACCCCGTTCACGACAAGGAACTCCTTGCGATGAAGTACGCCCTCGTCAAGTTTCGGGTGCACCTCTTGGGCTCCAAGCCCTTCGTGATCTACACCGATCACGCGTCCTTGCGGACTGCGATTAACTCGCCCCACCTCTCACAGTGGATGGCCCGCTGGCTGTCATTCTTCGCGGAATATAACTTCTGCGTTGAATATAAGCCTGGCAATCTCAATGTGTTGGCCGACGCCCTGTCACGTCGACCCGACTACGAGCTTGCCCATATCGCTAGGGTCACGACGGACCTGTACGATCGCATTCGCGATGTGTACCGAGGGACGCTCATCTGGCGCCTCTCGTGAGGTACCTTGCCGCAGGCACGGAAGCCAAGCTTCCTGGTTGTCACTTCGACAACGCTCGCAGCTTCATCGCTACGAGTGGACGGACGGGCTCCTCTACTACCGAGTTGAGTCGTCGGACCCTCCACGGGTTGTGGTCCCCAATGACGAAGACCTGAAGTACGACCTACTTCATGAGGCGCACGGCCTCCCGTCAGGGGGCCACCTAGGCCGGGAGAAGACCTTCCCATCGGTCTCTTTCTCCTTTTGGTGGACTCACATGTCCAAGTGGGTCGCACGATATGTACGCACGTGCGAGACGTGCCAGCGTGTTAAGCCTGCGGGCCACGCTTCGGCTCCATTACAGAGCCTGCCGGTGCCAGCCGACTGCTTGAAGTCGATGAGTCTCGACTTCATCTTTGGCCTTCCGGCCGATGCGCGCGGCAACACCGGGATTTTGGTGTTCGTGTGCCGCCTGAGCAAGATGGTTCATCTCGCTCCTGTGCCCGCCACAGTCACGGGCGAACAAGCCGCCGCGCTGTTCTTGGACTTCGTGATCCGCTATCACGGTCTCCCAGCGACCATTGTCTCGGATCGAGACCCGCGGTTTACCGCTGCCTTTGGAAGGCTTTGTTCTCACTGCTGGGAACTAGGTTGCTGATGTCAACCGCAGACCGTCCCCAATCAGTTGGCCAGCCGGAGCGGGTGAACCGCGTCCTGGAAGACACGCTGGGCAGTGTCTGTGCAGAACGTCCGCACGAGTGGTCGTCCACCCTCCCGATGGTTGAGTTTGCACTCAACAATGCGTCTTACGCATTAACGGGGTTCACCCCGTTCTACCTCACTGGGCTGAGGCACCCCTTGGTGCCTCTCACCTTGCGCGGATCCCGCGAGGCTTCCGTCGTAAGCGGGGAGAGGCTCGAAAGCGCTTTCCTCCCAAGTTAATGGCTTAACGCCTGCTCCATTAAGGAAGCAGTTGTTGTCGACATTTGTCGACAACAGGCTGAATGTGATCAGCCGTGTGCGATACAAGCTAGCACAGTCGAAAGACAAAGAAAGGAGACACTCTACGAGGGAGGTCATCCGGGGGTAGGAGATCCTCACATTGAGGTCCACCCAAGGGCACTGGTAGGTGTCCATAATCCGACCGTCGGTACTGACGGTCAGGATAAGCAGGCATGTAGAATGGCGTCTGCTGGTCGTAGCGTGGACACGCATACGACTGCTGTTACTCCCAATGCAGGGAGTAACCATACGGTGGTTGGTACGCCGACGGGTCAGCGTACGGCTCGGGACGTCTCGCCAAGCGCAACAGGTCGTACACGGCGTCCACCAACGCCCGGCGTTAGCCCCGCCCATGCAGCTCGCGAACATCGCGCAGCAAGTCGTCGCGGAGACGAGCGACGTGGCCTGGCTGGCCTGACTCAGCAGCCGCCTGGGCCCAGGGCCAATACCCTCGGTCATCTCAAGCGTGTACAAGCGCCGTTGGAAGAGACGAAGCTCTTCCTGGGTTGCGGCATGAGCCGAATCCTGAAGCCGATGGACTGGCCTCGGAGCAGGAGCCTCAGCATGAGGCTCGACGTAATAGTCGAGAGAGGCCACCACCGTCTCTCCTCGACAGGGACGGAGCCCTCGACTACCACGTGGAACGGGTAGTCCGTGAGAGGCGGCGCCAAGGGAGGCGCCAGCTTCTTGTGAAGTGGCGAGGGTATCCCGCTTCACAGAACACTTGGGAGCCGGTTGAGCGGCTCCAGGTTGACTGCCCGAAGGCTGTTGCTGTCTGGGAACAGAAGCGACAGCTTCGGAAGTAGCCCGCTGCTTACTAGCAGCTGGATGGGTACGCGTGTATGAGCATACACCGTACCCATAATCCTCGTGAGAGGATTTCGATGCAGCACGCTCCACGGCCTAGACGGTCGACCAGAGCTAGTGCTCAGCCACCAGTGCGCCAACTTGAGGCGCAAGTGTCGCTGGTCGAGCATGTAGCGCAGCACCAGCTCAGATTTGAGCTTGTCGACCTGACTACGGTCAACGTGGCATAGCGCCAGACGAGGCCTTCAATAGCCTCTTCGGTGTAGCCCTCTGGGCGCACCCACGCGTGGCCCCACACAGCGTGTAGACCATCGTTGGTGGTAGCCTACTTGCGAAGGCTTGTGATTTCTTTGAGAAGAATCACCTGTCGGACGGCTGTTCAGCCGTCCCTGACTAAAAGCACCCGGTGTGGGTGCTTCGTCAAGAGAACTATAGCTCTCGATGAGGCCATGGGGTTGGCCTCTAGTGTGTCGTACACCTTGTCCTGATGGACGTGTTGCTCCTTCTCGTCGGAGTATACGGGGGAGCTATCCGCCGTTGCGAAACGGGGATTGACGTCGTCGTGTCGGGTGGCCGATACCGACAGAGACGTTCAATGGCGGCCACGTGGTCGCCGGGCCTTAAGGGCCACTGGCACAGGCACCTCAGTTGCCGCGCTGGCAGTGAGGGCCTTGTCGGCCTCAGCGATGGCTTCGCTGGAGGCCTTGGCGGAAGATATTGCCTTCCTTTTAGACTTAGGCTTCGCGGCCTTCGTCTTTGTGTGCGTAGCCACACCGCTCACCTGCCCCTTGCGGGTCATGGGAGCTAAGGGTTGATGTGGAGACCTAGTGGTGCGCTGGCTACGTGCCAGGCGCGCTGGGGTTCTTGCGAGAGCCCCGGTCGTCTTGCGAGCGAAGCCGACGAATGTGTTCAGTTGGGTATGGAACACCGGGATGATGGTGTCCCATATCTAAGTGGGGGAGGATGTAACGGGGTACACAGTAAACAGTACCCCGGTACATGTCACTGTCCCGAGACAGTGACTTGCGGTGGCTCGAGGAGCCACCTGTCAGTGGTACATGGTACCACTTGCCCTGACAGCCATTCATTAAGAGCTGGGGGCACGGAAATGCATATTTCTCTTAGTTTCAGTATAGTTCATAGGAAGTTTGTATTTTACAGGCCAAACTTGCCTTAACTACAAATCTGTTCAGTCTTATATCTACCTACTCAAAAGTCACCGGTTCCCTTAAGGCCAGGAACCCGTTCACTTGGAGTTTGTATACTCCTAGCACTTCCTCTGTGCACGTGACCCGTCACACTAAAGGTCAATAGAAAGATCCACCACGTTGGGTTTTACCTACTGGAGACTGTGTTTGCACATGGTCATGTGTATGTGGCTTTTCGCACGTCACATCGCACAGAAACATCATCCTGACACATCAGAGCTCGAGAAATCAAGTATCAACATGACGAGCGTTGTCTACGCGAAAAGGGTGCCAACAAAATCCAAATGGGGTGTCAGCAAAAGGCAGAAGAGAGCCCCAACAAAGGAAAAAAGGTTCGCGCCCCAAAATATGGACCGGCCAGCCCCAAGCCGGCTAGCCTCAATTTTACCTTCAAGCCGGCCAGCCCCAAGTCCAAGCCAATCTCTTAAGCCAGCCAGATCTGCCAGCCCCAAGCCGGTCAGCCCCAAGCCGGCTAGCGGTATTAATACCAAGCCTGCGGGGCTAGTGGCGCCGACCGAAGGCCAACCAACCCCGAACCCCAGGCTGTACCAGTTCCTAGCCAATCTGCAGCGTCTCAGCCTGCGACAATAGACCCTTGCTTACCTGCAGCGATCCAGCCACCAAGTACACAACGCTGCACAACCTGCAGCTATCCGGCCAGCTGCACTAGCCTATAACTTCCGTGCAGTGACCTAAATGCAACAGCACTTCTAAGAGGACAAGGTAGCTAATAAACGGCAAATGAATATATTGATCGTTATACACACAGGCTCAAATAACGATAGCGTAATTGCTGCATTATCTGTGTTCTGCTAGCACCATGAAAGGAAGACCCGTTGCAGAAACTTTCGAATGCAGCGATGACGTACACACCGCAATTGAAAGTATCCTTTTGTACGCCGAATCCAGGAACGAATGCTTGAAATCGGAAGCGTCTGCCCTCAGGACGTGTAAGCAGTCGGGTCATCGCGCTTGCTGCTCGACGGACACGTTCTTGATCACTCGAGCACAGAGGATCGTAGAGCTTGACATCCGCTGAGCTCATATCCACCATCACGCCACACCAATGGAGTCCATCAATATTGACAGGCAACAAAACCTCTTGCCAGCAGCTTCTCTGAAGCATTCCACCAGAGCTTTGGTCCTGAGATTCAAATCTCCATCGCCAACAACGCTAATCTTTGTAGGATCTACACACAGCACCTCTAGACTTTGCCTAAACAGAGCCCGCATTATAGCATTCATTGATGCATCTCCTAAACAGCCATTTGCTGCGATATCAAGAAGCTCAACCTGTAAAAAAGCTAGTTAGTAGAGCCTTCAGATATTTACGCTGTCGGCAACTACTCTTTTGAGTGAAGCGGCACGCTCCCCACGCGATCAATAACTTCGGTCGGAGCATCACTACCTCTGAAGCCCAAGCTCGGGATATCCAGCGACTGCACCCAGTTAATTGCCATTTCCACCATTTGAATCGCCGCCAGAACTCGGTGCCACTTTTTCATGATGCCGATAGTCGACGTAGTAAATACGCCAATTTCTGGTACTTCGAGGGCAACGCTTTGCTCTGACAGCCCTTTACGCTGTGCTTGCAAGGAGGTCACATGAGCATCACAAATTGCAATTGTTCGCGTTGGGAGGAGGCTTTATATCTTCTCTGGCGGGACCAGCGTCTTGCTGCTAGGCAGCTCGTCAATTACGTAGGCTTGAACATTGTCCATCACGTCAACGTCGAAAAGTCTGGCGTCGTAGGACGCCGAAATCGCTCCGTACGCAGCATTGTCACCGAGATACTTGGCGAGAGAGCGCAGAGATATTGGTCGCCGCGTTAGTATGGATGAACCGTCAGTAAGAATATTCCTGGTCCTGAACTCAATAGATGTGGTATGCTCAATACCCGATTCCTTGACGCTGATTTTCTCTTCGTTTTCACTTGCGGAGATTTCGGCTGCTAGCACGAAACATCCTCTGCAGCCTGCATTGCACCACTTGTTTCGTGCTAGCAGCCGAAATCTCCGAACCCTCTCTATCAAGCTCCGCTTGAGCGTCACCGTCCTTATCCTCTTCCATGTCGACGTCTTCAAAGCTGTCACCTTCACTCGACTGATCTTCCTCCGCAGGAACTTGGTTGGTCAAAATTGGACGGTAGTGCTGAATAAACCGCTGTGCCCAACTCTTCTGCGTGTTTCCGTTTAGGATCGCATACTCGGGAATATTGCTGCAATACCGGACCATGTCTCCTACACGGACTGTGTCGCCTTCGCGAAGACAAGTATCATAGAATTCGAGAGCACGAAATTCATACCGTTTCAGCTTCCGCTGCGGTACGGCTCCTGGTCTGCGGATTCTTGTGACATCCTCTGGTGGCGCTCGGACGAAGGATAGTGTAGCATCTGACAATGCATTGCGCCTCCCGATGAGGGTTCCCTTGGGTACACCAAGCTTATTCGCTGCCTCTGTCGGTCCCCATGTTTCTCGGTGTTCCTGCCATTCCTTGAGAATCCGCACACGTTCAGCCACTGGTGTCTGCCTTTGTCGGCGGGGATTATACATTGTGGGGGGTTCTGGAATGACGAGTAGCGCGCGTCTGCTCCACCAAAGAGGGTGTACTGAAACGACATATGTCTATGCCCTCTATATGAATTTTTATATGTAAGATTGGGCGTCATAACCGGCACCCAATGATTAAATGCAAGATAACACGACCGGTCGTCTTAATTAGCATCTGGACGTCAAATGCAAGATAACACGACCGGTCGTCTTAAATAGCACCCGGACTTCAGATGCAAGATAACACGACCAGCCGTCTTTACTCGCATTCGGATGGTAGATGCAAGATAACACGACCAGTCGTCTAAACTCGCATTCCTGCTCAAGATGCCAATTAATTCGACTGCTGAATGGCATTTTGATGCAGGCAAATTTTTTCAGTGGCATTGTTGTCACTTAGCTAAACTAACGACTTCCTATGCCCGTCGTAGTGGTCGTCCCTGTGCCGTCCACTAGCCTACTATCAGCTTCGTCCGTTGTCCTTCAATGTTACTCCTCCATATTAAGAGCTCGGGTTGCCAACGGTGGCCTCCCAACTTGTCTCGGTGAAGGCATACCGCCAAAGAGGACGCGATCTTGGTTGGTGCGACTCACTGGTTGAACCACAGTATCGCATTGGTTGTCGTCGTTATACAGGTCGGAGAAGACTGAGAAAGCACAGGCGTTTCCTCATATGTCAGAGTTGAAGGAATTGGTAGTCGAAACATATCTCTTGTATGACTAGCTTCAGGCCAATACTAAGATGAGTGTGAAAGCACAGGGTATGCTACACTTGAATGAGTAACTTGCCCCTGCACAAATGCCGTACGTGGTCCCGACGATAGATCGTGAGTTGAACCAATATCTACATGGTTTGTAGCCGTTAGGAGTTGTCTGCTGAAATCGGGAACATCATCCATAATCGTGTCCTATGAATTCCTTGTAACGTTGTGGTACGGAAACTCCGAGGTGAAGTACGCTGCTATAGCTGTACTGCCAGGGTGACGGTATTCTTGATAGGTTCCAACATGGAAACTAGTGTAGTCTTCATTGCGAATGGATCCCACGTGCAAACCATCGATGTGCGCAGGGATATTTGTAGACGTTTGTCTAGAACGACTAGAACCAATGTCAACCTCAGCACCCTCGCCGACTTGTGACACGTCCATTGTGTTTTGAATCTGAGTGTCTGCTCGGTGAGACACGGTTGAACTGAGGTAGCTGCGTTGTGTTCTTCGGTTCTTTCTTGCTCGTCGACACATTAGTTTATCACCAACCCCGAAACCATTTCCAGCTCCGAGTACAGATCTAGCCACTACCAAATGCGCACACACTCCAAATTTAACGTGTATCGAACACCCGCATGTCATATCCTCAACGTTGACAATCCATCCACCATCAGGCATGCCCACTCGATGTGCTCGACGTGTTGACCACTTAACACTGTCGCACTACAACCTGGAGGCTTTTGTTTTCTCTGCCTTTCCAAGCACCAGCGAAGCCATAGAAGCCTCGTCTCCATTCTGGTTAATCACCGAGCTTGCCAATCCCCGCATCATTTCAAAAGCTTCGTCATCAATATGAATCTCCAAAACATGCAATACTCGTGCGACCGCCTCCAAATCAGTAGTAATGAATGCCACTGCCTTCGACTTCAACATCCATTTTGCGGTCTGTTTGATCTCAACATTAGGAGCTGCAATGGATGCGGACGGCGAGGGCACATCGCATCCAACATCCTCTGCTAGTACTATCATACTTCGAAAGAGCACGCATATCTCGGACGACTTGCGCTGCACATGCCGCTTTACGCTGGCATTAAACACCTCACACGGGTTGTTCGTTGTAGCGTAACTTGAGGGAGAATGATAAATCTGCCAGCGCCAAAAACGACTGTCGATCCACTCCTTCTGGAAGTAATCGACAAAGGATCTAAGCATAGGTCGCGTCCTCCATTCGGAAATCACACGATCCTTCACAGCACAATACTCCACGTAGCTGGTCGTGTAATGCATATCCATAATTCCAGTGAATACGGCAACACCAGGGCCAGTTGGTAGGTGCCTTGCGCGTTTGTGCACATTGTACAAAACGTGAAAGAAGCACATTAAGTACTTGCTCTCGCTAAATTCTGACACACTGCGAAGCGCATTTAATTGTGCAGCCTCAGCGTCCCCCATAATAGCATTAACTCGTAGTGCGGCGTGATAAATGCGTTGATATGTTCTCGCGATACTGCGAAACGCCATTTCGTACTCGCGATGTGTCCGAGCACTCACCACTAGTATTGCAGCTAGATGATAACCCTTGAGCGGCCTGTAAATCCACAGGTTATAACTGGATACCCGAGGTCGCTCAGCTTGAACGTTGCATCAGTGTGGAACAATTTGAAGTGTTCTGCATCTTGGAGTTGATTAACTTTGGCTAGTAAGCTCAATGTTGTCACGCCTAGCACGAATGGGTCGGCATCCGAACCTTTTCCAATCAGAGGGAAGCCGTCAGATTCGTCCACTGGTCCAAAGAGAAAGGCCTTTTCAGCATCGATGCCTTCGAAATAGGGGAACTCTTGAGTCAAGTTCTTCACAGCTTGTCTTGTATTGCGCGACAAATTTTTCTTTCGAAGTCGCTTAACAAGGTCGGCTATTCGTTGGCGAGAGGGGGAAACCTAGGGGAGGAGTCGAAATATCAGGAGCTCTTCGAAGACTACTCCAAATCTTCCTTGGCTGCATACCGCAAGCGTCCATTCTAGTACAGTACTCTCGCACTTCCGTAGTAATGGGGACGCGATGAGATCCAGTGCATGGTTCGTCGCCGCGTATATGATTCTTGCCGTTCCTATAGATG
>JAAVTI010001216.1:0-10900 GCA_011947335.1 Phytophthora constricta | reverse complement strand
CCCGTTGGAAGTCGTTTATGCAAAGATCCTAACCCGAACGGTGAGGGCAGCTATTCCCATGGCCGTGTACGCATACAATTGGAGCAGCGCCAAGGAGACGAAAGCACTAGTTGTTCGCGGATATACCGACGTGTCATTTCCAGGTTCTGGTTATGTTGTTGATCTCGGCTTAAACGGGTCGCTTTCTCGAGAAAAATTGGCGAAGCTCAAGACCGACAGATATCTGGACCTACCAACACGTGCTTTAATCGTAGACTTTACCGTCTACAATGCGTATCTGCAGCTGTTCAATATCGTCGAACTTGTCGTCGAGTTTCCGGCTTCCGGTGGGGCATTTGTGCAGCTTTCGGACGCCGTTCTGCGCCTCTTTCGATACTCATCGCGGAGTCTGACACGAATCGTGGTGGAAGGTTTCGTGGTGCTGTATGTTCTAATCCAGTGGTGTTACATGCTGAAATCTATGTATCGAGATGTGGAGGGCTTCTTGTCAGCCTCCCGTGGAATGCGTTAACGGCACTGCATCTCGTTGTATTTGCGGCGGCCATCGGCGTGAGGCTCTACACTATTGACCTGGCGTATGGTACGATGAGCGGGAAGGTGTCGAAGGTGATCACCTCGGCAACACTGGAAGATATTCCAAACTTCCAAGGACTTGCAACTGTCTTGTATGCTGAGAGCATCGTGGAAAGTGTGAATGCGGCTCGTATGGCTGAAACTGCTGCAATACACGACAGTGTCCAAGCGAATGAGTATGCTGCTTCGTGTGCTCGGGCGTGCAGCGCATGATTTGGCGTGGTGTTTTATTTGCTTTGTGGTGTGCATCTGTGCCTTTGCACAGATCGGTTTACTGCTTTTCGGATTGGACGTGCGTGGTTTCAGCTCGCTTGGGTCGGCAGTTGTGACGCTGCTGCAGGCAGTGGCAGGAGAGCTGGATTATATATCAATGGCAGATTCTCACCGCGTGGCCGGACCTCTGTATTACATCTTGTACTACTTGCTGCTACTGCTCATTTTAGTGAATGTATTCCGCGCCATCGTCAACGATGCGTATATGCAGACGATCACTGAGCAGGAGGAGGAGGACGAGGAGCTGGCAACAGCCGCTGCTAACCCGGTCATGGGTTGGGATGAATCGGGAGATGTGGTTGATGCCAACGCAGGAATGACCCAACTGAAGAGCGTGCTCTTCAGGCAACCCGACGTGAGTTCGATCAACTCAGGAAGTACCCGTTCTCAAATGGCGTGTCAACGGCTGCAAAGTTATTTGTCGCTGATGTCAAGCGTGTTGTTTCCGGGATACGCAACGGGAAGAACGGGGTGAATCTGACAAAAGTCGATCCACTAATCATGCTGCCTCCGAGAAGTAGCAACAAGTGGCCTCTTCCGAGTGAGACTGCGTCTCGCAAGCTGACGTGCCACGTTAAACGCCAGGTGCAGAGTGAACTGCTGGAAGCAGAGGATCATTTGCGCGTGAGTCGACGGGTGGAGCTTCAACAGTCGCTCGTGGTCGGAATTGAACTGGGGCCAGACATCGCTCTGCGTCGAAGGCTGTAGCGACTGTTGGAGAACTCGGGCGTGACTCTCGCGATGACAACTGCGTCCGCTATCACGCTCGAGGTCGGCAGCCCCAAGCGCGATGCGAAAACGACGCGTAAAAGCGAGCAAAAGTGCCGCGACCCGGGATCGAACCAGGGACCTTCAGATCTTCAGTCTGACGCTCTCCCAACTGAGCTATCGAGGCGCCAAAATCAACTCTCCTCCTACTCCCAAATTTAGTAGCCGCACACAGCCTCGCACAGGCTTCTACACGCCGCAAACACATACGTAACGCATGCTTCGGACACCCATCTTGCCCGACCAAAATGCTCCGCCGATCTACTGTAGCACTGATCGCCGCGAGGGACCGACAAACACGCTCGTCACAGACTCGCTGCGCCGCTCCCGCTCTCAATTCGACTCGTTCACGAACCCGACAGCCACACCGGCCGCATCAGCGACCCCTACGACCCGGAACGAATCGTTTTGAGCACGGTTGACTTTCGTTGACACTCGACAATGACGCTCGTGGTCGGAATTGAACTGGGGGCCTGACATCGCTCTGCGTCGAAGGCTGTAGCGACTGTTGGAGAACTCGGCCGTGACTCTCGCGATGACAACTGCGTCCGCTATCACGCTCGAGGTCGGCAGCCCCAAGCGCGATGCGAAAACGACGCGTAAAAGCGAGCAAAAGTGCCGCGACCCGGGATCGAACCAGGGACCTTCAGATCTTCAGTCTGACGCTCTCCCAACTGAGCTATCGAGGCGCCAAAATCAACTCTCCCCTCCTACTCCCAAATTTAGTAGCCGCACACAGCCTCGCACAGGCTTCTACACGCCGCAAACACATACGTAACGCATGCTTCGGACACCCATCTTGCCCGACCAAATGCTCCGCCGATCTACTGTAGCACTGATCGCCGCGAGGGACCGACAAACACGCTCTCGTCACAGACTCGCTGCGCCGCTCCCGCTCTCAATTCGACTCGTTCACGAACCCGACAGCCACACCGGCCGCATCAGCGACCCCCTACGACCCGGAACGAATCGTTTTGAGCACGGTTGACTTTCGTTGACACTCGACAATGACGCTCGTGGTCGGAATTGAACTGGGGGCCTGACATCGCTCTGCGTCGAAGGCTGTAGCGACTGTTGGAGAACTCGGGCGTGACTCTCGCGATGACAACTGCGTCCGCTATCACGCTCGAGGTCGGCAGCCCTAAGCGCGATGCGAAAACGACGCGTAAAAGCGAGCAAAAGTGCCGCGACCCGATCGAACCAGGGACCTTCAGATCTTCAGTCTGACGCTCTCCCAACTGAGCTATCGAGGCGCCAAAATCAACTCTCCTCCTACTCCCAAATTTAGTAGCCGCACACAGCCTCGCACAGGCTTCTACACGCCGCAAACACATACGTAACGCATGCTTCGGACACCCATCTTGCCCGACCAAAATGCTCCGCCGATCTACTGTAGCACTGATCGCCGCGAGGGACCGACAAACACGCTCTCGTCACAGACTCGCTGCGCCGCTCCGCTCTCAATTCGACTCGTTCACGAACCCGACAGCCACACCGGCCGCATCAGCGACCCCCTACGACCCGGAACGAATCGTTTTGAGCACGGTTGACTTTCGTTGACACTCGACAATGACGCTCGTGGTCGGAATTGAACTGGGGGCCAGACATCGCTCTGCGTCGAAGGCTGTAGCGACTGTTGGAGAACTCGGCGTGACTCTCGCGATGACAACTGCGTCCGCTATCACGCTCGAGGTCGGCAGCCCCAAGCGCGATGCGAAAACGACGCGTAAGCGAGCAAAAGTGCCGCGACCCGGGATCGAACCAGGGACCTTCAGATCTTCAGTCTGACGCTCTCCCAACTGAGCTATCGAGGCGCCAAAAATCAACTCTCCCCTCCTACTCCCAAATTTAGTAGCCGCACACAGCCTCGCACAGGCTTCTACACGCCGCAAACACATACGTAACGCATGCTTCGGACACCCATCTTGCCCGACCAAAACGGCTCCGCCGATCTACTGTAGCACTGATCGCCGCGAGGGACCGACAAACACGCTCTCGTCACAGACTCGCTGCGCCGCTCCCGCTCTCAATTCGACTCGTTCACGAACCCGACAGCCACACCGGCCGCATCAGCGACCCCCTACGACCCGGAACGAATCGTTTTGAGCACGGTTGACTTTCGTTGACACTCGACAATGACGCTCGTGGTCGGAATTGAACTGGGGGCCAGACATCGCTCTGCGTCGAAGGCTGTAGCGACTGTTGGAGAACTCGGGCGTGACTCTCGCGATGACAACTGCGTCCGCTATCACGCTCGAGGTCGGCAGCCCCAAGCGCGATGCGAAAACGACGCGTAAAAGCGAGCAAAAGTGCCGCGACCCGGGATCGAACCAGGGACCTTCAGATCTTCAGTCTGACGCTCTCCCAACTGAGCTATCGAGGCGCCAAAAATCAACTCTCCTCCTACTCCCAAATTTAGTAGCCGCACACAGCCTCGCACAGGCTTCTACACGCCGCAAACACATACGTAACGCATGCTTCGGACACCCATCTTGCCCGACCAAAACGGCTCCGCCGATCTACTGTAGCACTGATCGCCGCGAGGGACCGACAAACACGCTCTCGTCACAGACTCGCTGCGCCGCTCCCGCTCTCAATTCGACTCGTTCATGAACCCGACAGCCACACCGGCCGCATCAGCGACCCCTACGACCCGGAACGAATCGTTTTGAGCACGGTTGACTTTCGTTGACACTCGACAATGACGCTCGTGGTCGGAATTGAACTGGGGGCCAGACATCGCTCTGCGTCGAAGGCTGTAGCGACTGTTGGAGAACTCGGCCGTGACTCTCGCGATGACAACTGCGTCCGCTATCACGCTCGAGGTCGGCAGCCCTAAGCGCGATGCGAAAACGACGCGTAAAAGCGAGCAAAAGTGCCGCGACCCGGGATCGAACCAGGGACCTTCAGATCTTCAGTCTGACGCTCTCCCAACTGAGCTATCGAGGCGCCAAAAATCAACTCTCCCCTCCTACTCCCAAATTTAGTAGCCGCACACAGCCTCGCACAGGCTTCTACACGCCGCAAACACATACGTAACGCATGCTTCGGACACCCATCTTGCCCGACCAAAACGGCTCCGCCGATCTACTGTAGCACTGATCGCCGCGAGGGACCGACAAACACGCTCTCGTCACAGACTCGCTGCGCCGCTCCCGCTCTCAATTCGACTCGTTCATGAACCCGACAGCCACACCGGCCGCATCAGCGACCCCCTACGACCCGGAACGAATCGTTTTGAGCACGGTTGACTTTCGTTGACACTCGACAATGACGCTCGTGGTCGGAATTGAACTGGGGGCCAGACATCGCTCTGCGTCGAAGGCTGTAGCGACTGTTGGAGAACTCGGCCGTGACTCTCGCGATGACAACTGCGTCCGCTATCACGCTCGAGGTCGGCAGCCCCAAGCGCGATGCGAAAACGACGCGTAAAAGCGAGCAAAAGTGCCGCGACCCGGGATCGAACCAGGGACCTTCAGATCTTCAGTCTGACGCTCTCCCAACTGAGCTATCGAGGCGCCAAAAATCAACTCTCCCCTCCTACTCCCAAATTTAGTAGCCGCACACAGCCTCGCACAGGCTTCTACACGCCGCAAACACATACGTAACGCATGCTTCGGACACCCATCTTGCCCGACCAAACGGCTCCGCCGATCTACTGTAGCACTGATCGCCGCGAGGGACCGACAAACACGCTCTCGTCACAGACTCGCTGCGCCGCTCCCGCTCTCAATTCGACTCGTTCATGAACCCGACAGCCACACCGGCCGCATCAGCGACCCCTACGACCCGGAACGAAACGTTTTGAGCACGGTTGACTTTCGTTGACACTCGACAATGACGCTCGTGGTCGGAATTGAACTGGGGCCAGACATCGCTCTGCGTCGAAGGCTGTAGCGACTGTTGGAGAACTCGGCCGTGACTCTCGCGATGACAACTGCGTCCGCTATCACGCTCGAGGTCGGCAGCCCTAAGCGCGATGCGAAAACGACGCGTAAAAGCGAGCAAAAGTGCCGCGACCCGGGATCGAACCAGGGACCTTCAGATCTTCAGTCTGACGCTCTCCCAACTGAGCTATCGAGGCGCCAAAATCAACTCTCCCTCCTACTCCCAAATTTAGTAGCCGCACACAGCCTCGCACAGGCTTCTACACGCCGCAAACACATACGTAACGCATGCTTCGGACACCCATCTTGCCCGACCAAAACGCTCCGCCGATCTACTGTAGCACTGATCGCCGCGAGGGACCGACAAACACGCTCTCGTCACAGACTCGCTGCGCCGCTCCCGCTCTCAATTCGACTCGTTCACGAACCCGACAGCCACACCGGCCGCATCAGCGACCCCCTACGACCCGGAACGAATCGTTTTGAGCACGGTTGACTTTCGTTGACACTCGACAATGACGCTCGTGGTCGGAATTGAACTGGGGGCCAGACATCGCTCTGCGTCGAAGGCTGTAGCGACTGTTGGAGAACTCGGCCGTGACTCTCGCGATGACAACTGCGTCCGCTATCACGCTCGAGGTCGGCAGCCCTAAGCGCGATGCGAAAACGACGCGTAAAAGCGAGCAAAAGTGCCGCGACCCGGGATCGAACCAGGGACCTTCAGATCTTCAGTCTGACGCTCTCCCAACTGAGCTATCGAGGCGCCAAAAATCAACTCTCCCCTCCTACTCCCAAATTTAGTAGCCGCACACAGCCTCGCACAGGCTTCTACACGCCGCAAACACATACGTAACGCATGCTTCGGACACCCATCTTGCCCGACCAAAACGCTCCGCCGATCTACTGTAGCACTGATCGCCGCGAGGGACCGACAAACACGCTCTCGTCACAGACTCGCTGCGCCGCTCCCGCTCTCAATTCGACTCGTTCACGAACCCGACAGCCACACCGGCCGCATCAGCGACCCCTACGACCCGGAACGAATCGTTTTGAGCACGGTTGACTTTCGTTGACACTCGACAATGACGCTCGTGGTCGGAATTGAACTGGGGGCCAGATCGCTCTGCGTCGAAGGCTGTAGCGACTGTTGGAGAACTCGGCCGTGACTCTCGCGATGACAACTGCGTCCGCTATCACGCTCGAGGTCGGCAGCCCCAAGCGCGATGCGAAAACGACGCGTAAAAGCGAGCAAAAGTGCCGCGACCCGGGATCGAACCAGGGACCTTCAGATCTTCAGTCTGACGCTCTCCCAACTGAGCTATCGAGGCGCCAAAATCAACTCTCCCTCCTACTCCCAAATTTAGTAGCCGCACACAGCCTCGCACAGGCTTCTACACGCCGCAAACACATACGTAACGCATGCTTCGGACACCCATCTTGCCCGACCAAAACGCTCCGCCGATCTACTGTAGCACTGATCGCCGCGAGGGACCGACAAACACGCTCGTCACAGACTCGCTGCGCCGCTCCCGCTCTCAATTCGACTCGTTCATGAACCCGACAGCCACACCGGCCGCATCAGCGACCCCTACGACCCGGAACGAATCGTTTTGAGCACGGTTGACTTTCGTTGACACTCGACAATGACGCTCGTGGTCGGAATTGAACTGGGGGCCAGACATCGCTCTGCGTCGAAGGCTGTAGCGACTGTTGGAGAACTCGGCCGTGACTCTCGCGATGACAACAGCGTCCGCTATCACGCTCGAGGTCGGCAGCCCCAAGCGCGATGCGAAAACGACGCGTAAAAGCGAGCAAAAGTGCCGCGACCCGGGATCGAACCAGGGACCTTCAGATCTTCAGTCTGACGCTCTCCCAACTGAGCTATCGAGGCGCCAAAAATCAACTCTCCTCCTACTCCCAAATTTAGTAGCCGCACACAGCCTCGCACAGGCTTCTACACGCCGCAAACACATACGTAACGCATGCTTCGGACACCCATCTTGCCCGACCAAAACGCTCCGCCGATCTACTGTAGCACTGATCGCCGCGAGGGACCGACAAACACGCTCTCGTCACAGACTCGCTGCGCCGCTCCCGCTCTCAATTCGACTCGTTCATGAACCCGACAGCCACACCGGCCGCATCAGCGACCCCTACGACCCGGAACGAATCGTTTTGAGCACGGTTGACTTTCGTTGACACTCGACAATGACGCTCGTGGTCGGAATTGAACTGGGGGCCAGACATCGCTCTGCGTCGAAGGCTGTAGCGACTGTTGGAGAACTCGGCCGTGACTCTCGCGATGACAACTGCGTCCGCTATCACGCTCGAGGTCGGCAGCCCCAAGCGCGATGCGAAAACGACGCGTAAAAGCGAGCAAAAGTGCCGCGACCCGGGATCGAACCAGGGACCTTCAGATCTTCAGTCTGACGCTCTCCCAACTGAGCTATCGAGGCGCCAAAAATCAACTCTCCTCCTACTCCCAAATTTAGTAGCCGCACACAGCCTCGCACAGGCTTCTACACGCCGCAAACACATACGTAACGCATGCTTCGGACACCCATCTTGCCCGACCAAAACGCTCCGCCGATCTACTGTAGCACTGATCGCCGCGAGGGACCGACAAACACGCTCTCGTCACAGACTCGCTGCGCCGCTCCCGCTCAATTCGACTCGTTCATGAACCCGACAGCCACACCGGCCGCATCAGCGACCCCCTACGACCCGGAACGAATCGTTTTGAGCACGGTTGACTTTCGTTGACACTCGACAATGACGCTCGTGGTCGGAATTGAACTGGGGGCCAGACATCGCTCTGCGTCGAAGGCTGTAGCGACTGTTGGAGAACTCGGCCGTGACTCTCGCGATGACAACAGCGTCCGCTATCACGCTCGAGGTCGGCAGCCCCAAGCGCGATGCGAAAACGACGCGTAAAAGCGAGCAAAAGTGCCGCGACCCGGGATCGAACCAGGGACCTTCAGATCTTCAGTCTGACGCTCTCCCAACTGAGCTATCGAGGCGCCAAAATCAACTCTCCCCTCCTACTCCCAAATTTAGTAGCCGCACACAGCCTCGCACAGGCTTCTACACGCCGCAAACACATACGTAACGCATGCTTCGGACACCCATCTTGCCCGACCAAAACGCTCCGCCGATCTACTGTAGCACTGATCGCCGCGAGGGACCGACAAACACGCTCTCGTCACAGACTCGCTGCGCCGCTCCCGCTCTCAATTCGACTCGTTCATGAACCCGACAGCCACACCGGCCGCATCAGCGACCCCCTACGACCCGGAACGAATCGTTTTGAGCACGGTTGACTTTCGTTGACACTCGACAATGACGCTCGTGGTCGGAATTGAACTGGGGCCTGACATCGCTCTGCGTCGAAGGCTGTAGCGACTGTTGGAGAACTCGGCCGTGACTCTCGCGATGACAACTGCGTCCGCTATCACGCTCGAGGTCGGCAGCCCCAAGCGCGATGCGAAAACGACGCGTAAAAGCGAGCAAAGTGCCGCGACCCGGGATCGAACCAGGGACCTTCAGATCTTCAGTCTGACGCTCTCCCAACTGAGCTATCGAGGCGCCAAAAATCAACTCTCCCCTCCTACTCCCAAATTTAGTAGCCGCACACAGCCTCGCACAGGCTTCTACACGCCGCAAACACATACGTAACGCATGCTTCGGACACCCATCTTGCCCGACCAAATGCTCCGCCGATCTACTGTAGCACTGATCGCCGCGAGGACCGACAAACACGCTCTCGTCACAGACTCGCTGCGCCGCTCCCGCTCTCAATTCGACTCGTTCACGAACCCGACAGCCACACCGGCCGCATCAGCGACCCCCTACGACCCGGAACGAATCGTTTTGAGCACGGTTGACTTTCGTTGACACTCGACAATGACGCTCGTGGTCGGAATTGAACTGGGGGCCAGACATCGCTCTGCGTCGAAGGCTGTAGCGACTGTTGGAGAACTCGGCCGTGACTCTCGCGATGACAACTGCGTCCGCTATCACGCTCGAGGTCGGCAGCCCTAAGCGCGATGCGAAAACGACGCGTAAAAGCGAGCAAAAGTGCCGCGACCCGGGATCGAACCAGGGACCTTCAGATCTTCAGTCTGACGCTCTCCCAACTGAGCTATCGAGGCGCCAAAATCAACTCTCCTCCTACTCCCAAATTTAGTAGCCGCACACAGCCTCGCACAGGCTTCTACACGCCGCAAACACATACGTAACGCATGCTTCGGACACCCATCTTGCCCGACCAAAATGCTCCGCCGATCTACTGTAGCACTGATCGCCGCGAGGGACCGACAAACACGCTCTCGTCACAGACTCGCTGCGCCGCTCCCGCTCTCAATTCGACTCGTTCACGAACCCGACAGCCACACCGGCCGCATCAGCGACCCCTACGACCCGGAACGAATCGTTTTGAGCACGGTTGACTTTCGTTGACACTCGACAATGACGCTCGTGGTCGGAATTGAACTGGGGGCCTGACATCGCTCTGCGTCGAAGGCTGTAGCGACTGTTGGAGAACTCGGGCCGTGACTCTCGCGATGACAACTGCGTCCGCTATCACGCTCGAGGTCGGCAGCCCAAGCGCGATGCGAAAACGACGCGTAAAAGCGAGCAAAAGTGCCGCGACCCGGGATCGAACCAGGGACCTTCAGATCTTCAGTCTGACGCTCTCCCAACTGAGCTATCGAGGCGCCAAAAATCAACTCTCCCCTCCTACTCCCAAATTTAGTAGCCGCACACAGCCTCGCACAGGCTTCTACACGCCGCAAACACATACGTAACGCATGCTTCGGACACCCATCTTGCCCGACCAAAACGCTCCGCCGATCTACTGTAGCACTGATCGCCGCGAGGGACCGACAAACACGCTCTCGTCACAGACTCGCTGCGCCGCTCCCGCTCTCAATTCGACTCGTTCACGAACCCGACAGCCACACCGGCCGCATCAGCGACCCCTACGACCCGGAACGAATCGTTTTGAGCACGGTTGACTTTCGTTGACACTCGACAATGACGCTCGTGGTCGGAATTGAACTGGGGGCCAGACATCGCTCTGCGTCGAAGGCTGTAGCGACTGTTGGAGAACTCGGCCGTGACTCTCGCGATGACAACTGCGTCCGCTATCACGCTCGAGGTCGGCAGCCCCAAGCGCGATGCGAAAACGACGCGTAAAAGCGAGCAAAGTGCCGCGACCCGGGATCGAACCAGGGACCTTCAGATCTTCAGTCTGACGCTCTCCCAACTGAGCTATCGAGGCGCCAAAATCAACTCTCCCCTCCTACTCCCAAATTTAGTAGCCGCACACAGCCTCGCACAGGCTTCTACACGCCGCAAACACATACGTAACGCATGCTTCGGACACCCATCTTGCCCGA
>JAAVTI010001215.1:0-12086 GCA_011947335.1 Phytophthora constricta | reverse complement strand
AACTCGGGCGTGACTCTTCGCGATGACAACTGCGTCCGCTATCACGCTCGAGGTCGGCAGCCCCAAGCGCGATGCGAAAACGACGCGTAAAAGCGAGCAAAAGTGCCGCGACCCGGGATCGAACCAGGGACCTTCAGATCTTCAGTCTGACGCTCTCCCAACTGAGCTATCGAGGCGCCAAAAATCAACTCTCCCCTCCTACTCCCAAATTTAGTAGCCGCACACAGCCTCGCACAGGCTTCTACACGCCGCAAACACATACGTAACGCATGCTTCGGACACCATCTTGCCCGACCAAAACGCTCCGCCGATCTACTGTAGCACTGATCGCCGCGAGGGACCGACAAACACGCTCTCGTCACAGACTCGCTGCGCCGCTCCCGCTCTCAATTCGACTCGTTCACGAACACCGGCCGCACCAGCGACCCCCTACGACCCGGAACGAATCGTTTTGAGCACGGTTGACTTTCGTTGACACTCGACAATGACGCTCGTGGTCGGAATTGAACTGGGGGCCTGACATCGCTCTGCGTCGAAGGCTGTAGCGACTGTTGGAGAACTCGGCCGTGACTCTCGCGATGACAACTGCGTCCGCTATCACGCTCGAGGTCGGCAGCCCCAAGCGCGATGCGAAAACGACGCGTAAAAGCGAGCAAAAGTGCCGCGACCCGGGATCGAACCAGGGACCTTCAGATCTTCAGTCTGACGCTCTCCCAACTGAGCTATCGAGGCGCCAAAATCAACTCTCCTCCTACTCCCAAATTTAGTAGCCGCACACAGCCTCGCACAGGCTTCTACACGCCGCAAACACATACGTAACGCATGCTTCGGACACCCATCTTGCCCGACCATGCTCCGCCGATCTACTGTAGCACTGATCGCCGCGAGGGACCGACAAACACGCTCTCGTCACAGACTCGCTGCGCCGCTCCCGCTCTCAATTCGACTCGTTCACGAACCCGACAGCCACACCGGCCGCATCAGCGACCCCCTACGACCCGGAACGAATCGTTTTGAGCACGGTTGACTTTCGTTGACACTCGACAATGACGCTCGTGGTCGGAATTGAACTGGGGGCCAGACATCGCTCTGCGTCGAAGGCTGTAGCGACTGTTGGAGAACTCGGGCGACTCTCGCGATGACAACTGCGTCCGCTATCACGCTCGAGGTCGGCAGCCCCAAGCGCGATGCGAAAACGACGCGTAAAAGCGAGCAAAAGTGCCGCGACCCGGGATCGAACCAGGGACCTTCAGATCTTCAGTCTGACGCTCTCCCAACTGAGCTATCGAGGCGCCAAAAATCAACTCTCCCTCCTACTCCCAAATTTAGTAGCCGCACACAGCCTCGCACAGGCTTCTACACGCCGCAAACACATACGTAACGCATGCTTCGGACACCCATCTTGCCCGACCAAAATGCTCCGCCGATCTACTGTAGCACTGATCGCCGCGAGGGACCGACAAACACGCTCTCGTCACAGACTCGCTGCGCCGCTCCCGCTCTCAATTCGACTCGTTCACGAACCCGACAGCCACACCGGCCGCACCAACGACCCCTACGACCCGGAACGAATCGTTTTGAGCACGGTTGACTTTCGTTGACACTCGACAATGACGCTCGTGGTCGGAATTGAACTGGGGGCCTGACATCGCTCTGCGTCGAAGGCTGTAGCGACTGTTGGAGAACTCGGGCGTGACTCTCGCGATGACAACTGCGTCCGCTATCACGCTCGAGGTCGGCAGCCCTAAGCGCGATGCGAAAACGACGCGTAAAAGCGAGCAAAAGTGCCGCGACCCGGGATCGAACCAGGGACCTTCAGATCTTCAGTCTGACGCTCTCCCAACTGAGCTATCGAGGCGCCAAAATCAACTCTCCTCCTACTCCCAAATTTAGTAGCCGCACACAGCCTCGCACAGGCTTCTACACGCCGCAAACACATACGTAACGCATGCTTCGGACACCCATCTTGCCCGACCAAAACGCTCCGCCGATCTACTGTAGCACTGATCGCCGCGAGGGACCGACAAACACGCTCTCGTCACAGACTCGCTGCGCCGCTCCCGCTCTCAATTCGACTCGTTCGAACGAACACCGGCCGCACCAGCGACCCCCTACGACCCGGAACGAATCGTTTTGAGCACGGTTGACTTTCGTTGACACTCGACAATGACGCTCGTGGTCGGAATTGAACTGGGGGCCTGACATCGCTCTGCGTCGAAGGCTGTAGCGACTGTTGGAGAACTCGGGCGTGACTCTCGCGATGACAACTGCGTCCGCTATCACGCTCGAGGTCGGCAGCCCCAAGCGCGATGCGAAAACGACGCGTAAAAGCGAGCAAAAGTGCCGCGACCCGGGATCGAACCAGGGACCTTCAGATCTTCAGTCTGACGCTCTCCCAACTGAGCTATCGAGGCGCCAAAAATCAACTCTCCCCTCCTACTCCCAAATTTAGTAGCCGCACACAGCCTCGCACAGGCTTCTACACGCCGCAAACACATACGTAACGCATGCTTCGGACACCCATCTTGCCCGACCAAAATGCTCCGCCGATCTACTGTAGCACTGATCGCCGCGAGGGACCGACAAACACGCTCTCGTCACAGACTCGCTGCGCCGCTCCGCTCTCAATTCGACTCGTTCACGAACCCGACAGCCACACCGGCCGCATCAGCGACCCCCTACGACCCGGAACGAATCGTTTTGAGCACGGTTGACTTTCGTTGACACTCGACAATGACGCTCGTGGTCGGAATTGAACTGGGGGCCAGACATCGCTCTGCGTCGAAGGCTGTAGCGACTGTTGGAGAACTCGGGCGTGACTCTCGCGATGACAACTGCGTCCGCTATCACGCTCGAGGTCGGCAGCCCTAAGCGCGATGCGAAAACGACGCGTAAAAGCGAGCAAAAGTGCCGCGACCCGGGATCGAACCAGGGACCTTCAGATCTTCAGTCTGACGCTCTCCCAACTGAGCTATCGAGGCGCCAAAATCAACTCTCCCCTCCTACTCCCAAATTTAGTAGCCGCACACAGCCTCGCACAGGCTTCTACACGCCGCAAACACATACGTAACGCATGCTTCGGACACCCATCTTGCCCGACCAAAATGCTCCGCCGATCTACTGTAGCACTGATCGCCGCGAGGGACCGACAAACACGCTCTCGTCACAGACTCGCTGCGCCGCTCCCGCTCTCAATTCGACTCGTTCACGAACCCGACAGCCACACCGGCCGCATCAGCGACCCCTACGACCCGGAACGAATCGTTTTGAGCACGGTTGACTTTCGTTGACACTCGACAATGACGCTCGTGGTCGGAATTGAACTGGGGGCCTGACATCGCTCTGCGTCGAAGGCTGTAGCGACTGTTGGAGAACTCGGGCGTGACTCTCGCGATGACAACTGCGTCCGCTATCACGCTCGAGGTCGGCAGCCCCAAGCGCGATGCGAAAACGACGCGTAAAAGCGAGCAAAAGTGCCGCGACCCGGGATCGAACCAGGGACCTTCAGATCTTCAGTCTGACGCTCTCCCAACTGAGCTATCGAGGCGCCAAAAATCAACTCTCCCCTCCTACTCCCAAATTTAGTAGCCGCACACAGCCTCGCACAGGCTTCTACACGCCGCAAACACATACGTAACGCATGCTTCGGACACCCATCTTGCCCGACCAAAACGCTCCGCCGATCTACTGTAGCACTGATCGCCGCGAGGGACCGACAAACACGCTCTCGTCACAGACTCGCTGCGCCGCTCCCGCTCTCAATTCGACTCGTTCGAACCCGACAGCCACACCGGCCGCATCAGCGACCCCCTACGACCCGGAACGAATCGTTTTGAGCACGGTTGACTTTCGTTGACACTCGACAATGACGCTCGTGGTCGGAATTGAACTGGGGGCCTGACATCGCTCTGCGTCGAAGGCTGTAGCGACTGTTGGAGAACTCGGGCGTGACTCTCGCGATGACAACTGCGTCCGCTATCACGCTCGAGGTCGGCAGCCCCAAGCGCGATGCGAAAACGACGCGTAAAAGCGAGCAAAAGTGCCGCGACCCGGGATCGAACCAGGGACCTTCAGATCTTCAGTCTGACGCTCTCCCAACTGAGCTATCGAGGCGCCAAAAATCAACTCTCCTCCTACTCCCAAATTTAGTAGCCGCACACAGCCTCGCACAGGCTTCTACACGCCGCAAACACATACGTAACGCATGCTTCGGACACCCATCTTGCCCGACCAAAATGCTCCGCCGATCTACTGTAGCACTGATCGCCGCGAGGGACCGACAAACACGCTCTCGTCACAGACTCGCTGCGCCGCTCCCGCTCTCAATTCGACTCGTTCACGAACCCGACAGCCACACCGGCCGCATCAGCGACCCCTACGACCCGGAACGAATCGTTTTGAGCACGGTTGACTTTCGTTGACACTCGACAATGACGCTCGTGGTCGGAATTGAACTGGGGGCCAGACATCGCTCTGCGTCGAAGGCTGTAGCGACTGTTGGAGAACTCGGGCGTGACTCTCGCGATGACAACTGCGTCCGCTATCACGCTCGAGGTCGGCAGCCCTAAGCGCGATGCGAAAACGACGCGTAAAAGCGAGCAAAAGTGCCGCGACCCGGGATCGAACCAGGGACCTTCAGATCTTCAGTCTGACGCTCTCCCAACTGAGCTATCGAGGCGCCAAAAATCAACTCTCCTCCTACTCCCAAATTTAGTAGCCGCACACAGCCTCGCACAGGCTTCTACACGCCGCAAACACATACGTAACGCATGCTTCGGACACCCATCTTGCCCGACCAAAATGCTCCGCCGATCTACTGTAGCACTGATCGCCGCGAGGGACCGACAAACACGCTCTCGTCACAGACTCGCTGCGCCGCTCCCGCTCTCAATTCGACTCGTTCATGAACCCGACAGCCACACCGGCCGCATCAGCGACCCCTACGACCCGGAACGAATCGTTTTGAGCACGGTTGACTTTCGTTGACACTCGACAATGACGCTCGTGGTCGGAATTGAACTGGGGGCCAGACATCGCTCTGCGTCGAAGGCTGTAGCGACTGTTGGAGAACTCGGGCGTGACTCTCGCGATGACAACTGCGTCCGCTATCACGCTCGAGGTCGGCAGCCCCAAGCGCGATGCGAAAACGACGCGTAAAAGCGAGCAAAAGTGCCGCGACCCGGGATCGAACCAGGGACCTTCAGATCTTCAGTCTGACGCTCTCCCAACTGAGCTATCGAGGCGCCAAAAATCAACTCTCCCCTCCTACTCCCAAATTTAGTAGCCGCACACAGCCTCGCACAGGCTTCTACACGCCGCAAACACATACGTAACGCATGCTTCGGACACCCATCTTGCCCGACCAAAACGCTCCGCCGATCTACTGTAGCACTGATCGCCGCGAGGGACCGACAAACACGCTCTCGTCACAGACTCGCTGCGCCGCTCCCGCTCTCAATTCGACTCGTTCACGAACCCGACAGCCACACCGGCCGCATCAGCGACCCCTACGACCCGGAACGAATCGTTTTGAGCACGGTTGACTTTCGTTGACACTCGACAATGACGCTCGTGGTCGGAATTGAACTGGGGGCCAGACATCGCTCTGCGTCGAAGGCTGTAGCGACTGTTGGAGAACTCGGGCGTGACTCTCGCGATGACAACTGCGTCCGCTATCACGCTCGAGGTCGGCAGCCCTAAGCGCGATGCGAAAACGACGCGTAAAAGCGAGCAAAAGTGCCGCGACCCGGGATCGAACCAGGGACCTTCAGATCTTCAGTCTGACGCTCTCCCAACTGAGCTATCGAGGCGCCAAAAATCAACTCTCCCCTCCTACTCCCAAATTTAGTAGCCGCACACAGCCTCGCACAGGCTTCTACACGCCGCAAACACATACGTAACGCATGCTTCGGACACCCATCTTGCCCGACCAAAATGCTCCGCCGATCTACTGTAGCACTGATCGCCGCGAGGGACCGACAAACACGCTCTCGTCACAGACTCGCTGCGCCGCTCCCGCTCTCAATTCGACTCGTTCACGAACCCGACAGCCACACCGGCCGCATCAGCGACCCCTACGACCCGGAACGAATCGTTTTGAGCACGGTTGACTTTCGTTGACACTCGACAATGACGCTCGTGGTCGGAATTGAACTGGGGGCCAGACATCGCTCTGCGTCGAAGGCTGTAGCGACTGTTGGAGAACTCGGGCGTGACTCTCGCGATGACAACTGCGTCCGCTATCACGCTCGAGGTCGGCAGCCCCAAGCGCGATGCGAAAACGACGCGTAAAAGCGAGCAAAAGTGCCGCGACCCGGGATCGAACCAGGGACCTTCAGATCTTCAGTCTGACGCTCTCCCAACTGAGCTATCGAGGCGCCAAAAATCAACTCTCCTCCTACTCCCAAATTTAGTAGCCGCACACAGCCTCGCACAGGCTTCTACACGCCGCAAACACATACGTAACGCATGCTTCGGACACCCATCTTGCCCGACCAAAACGCTCCGCCGATCTACTGTAGCACTGATCGCCGCGAGGGACCGACAAACACGCTCTCGTCACAGACTCGCTGCGCCGCTCCCGCTCTCAATTCGACTCGTTCACGAACCCGACAGCCACACCGGCCGCATCAGCGACCCCTACGACCCGGAACGAATCGTTTTGAGCACGGTTGACTTTCGTTGACACTCGACAATGACGCTCGTGGTCGGAATTGAACTGGGGGCCTGACATCGCTCTGCGTCGAAGGCTGTAGCGACTGTTGGAGAACTCGGGCGTGACTCTCGCGATGACAACTGCGTCCGCTATCACGCTCGAGGTCGGCAGCCCCAAGCGCGATGCGAAAACGACGCGTAAAAGCGAGCAAAAGTGCCGCGACCCGGGATCGAACCAGGGACCTTCAGATCTTCAGTCTGACGCTCTCCCAACTGAGCTATCGAGGCGCCAAAAATCAACTCTCCCCTCCTACTCCCAAATTTAGTAGCCGCACACAGCCTCGCACAGGCTTCTACACGCCGCAAACACATACGTAACGCATGCTTCGGACACCCATCTTGCCCGACCAAAATGCTCCGCCGATCTACTGTAGCACTGATCGCCGCGAGGGACCGACAAACACGCTCTCGTCACAGACTCGCTGCGCCGCTCCCGCTCTCAATTCGACTCGTTCACGAACCCGACAGCCACACCGGCCGCATCAGCGACCCCTACGACCCGGAACGAATCGTTTTGAGCACGGTTGACTTTCGTTGACACTCGACAATGACGCTCGTGGTCGGAATTGAACTGGGGGCCAGACATCGCTCTGCGTCGAAGGCTGTAGCGACTGTTGGAGAACTCGGGCGTGACTCTCGCGATGACAACTGCGTCCGCTATCACGCTCGAGGTCGGCAGCCCTAAGCGCGATGCGAAAACGACGCGTAAAAGCGAGCAAAAGTGCCGCGACCCGGGATCGAACCAGGGACCTTCAGATCTTCAGTCTGACGCTCTCCCAACTGAGCTATCGAGGCGCCAAAAATCAACTCTCCCCTCCTACTCCCAAATTTAGTAGCCGCACACAGCCTCGCACAGGCTTCTACACGCCGCAAACACATACGTAACGCATGCTTCGGACACCCATCTTGCCCGACCAAAATGCTCCGCCGATCTACTGTAGCACTGATCGCCGCGAGGGACCGACAAACACGCTCTCGTCACAGACTCGCTGCGCCGCTCCCGCTCTCAATTCGACTCGTTCACGAACCCGACAGCCACACCGGCCGCATCAGCGACCCCTACGACCCGGAACGAATCGTTTTGAGCACGGTTGACTTTCGTTGACACTCGACAATGACGCTCGTGGTCGGAATTGAACTGGGGGCCAGACATCGCTCTGCGTCGAAGGCTGTAGCGACTGTTGGAGAACTCGGGCGTGACTCTCGCGATGACAACTGCGTCCGCTATCACGCTCGAGGTCGGCAGCCCCAAGCGCGATGCGAAAACGACGCGTAAAAGCGAGCAAAAGTGCCGCGACCCGGGATCGAACCAGGGACCTTCAGATCTTCAGTCTGACGCTCTCCCAACTGAGCTATCGAGGCGCCAAAAATCAACTCTCCCCTCCTACTCCCAAATTTAGTAGCCGCACACAGCCTCGCACAGGCTTCTACACGCCGCAAACACATACGTAACGCATGCTTCGGACACCCATCTTGCCCGACCAAAATGCTCCGCCGATCTACTGTAGCACTGATCGCCGCGAGGGACCGACAAACACGCTCTCGTCACAGACTCGCTGCGCCGCTCCCGCTCTCAATTCGACTCGTTCACGAACCCGACAGCCACACCGGCCGCATCAGCGACCCCTACGACCCGGAACGAATCGTTTTGAGCACGGTTGACTTTCGTTGACACTCGACAATGACGCTCGTGGTCGGAATTGAACTGGGGGCCTGACATCGCTCTGCGTCGAAGGCTGTAGCGACTGTTGGAGAACTCGGGCGTGACTCTCGCGATGACAACTGCGTCCGCTATCACGCTCGAGGTCGGCAGCCCTAAGCGCGATGCGAAAACGACGCGTAAAAGCGAGCAAAAGTGCCGCGACCCGGGATCGAACCAGGGACCTTCAGATCTTCAGTCTGACGCTCTCCCAACTGAGCTATCGAGGCGCCAAAAATCAACTCTCCCCTCCTACTCCCAAATTTAGTAGCCGCACACAGCCTCGCACAGGCTTCTACACGCCGCAAACACATACGTAACGCATGCTTCGGACACCCATCTTGCCCGACCAAAATGCTCCGCCGATCTACTGTAGCACTGATCGCCGCGAGGGACCGACAAACACGCTCTCGTCACAGACTCGCTGCGCCGCTCCCGCTCTCAATTCGACTCGTTCACGAACCCGACAGCCACACCGGCCGCATCAGCGACCCCCTACGACCCGGAACGAATCGTTTTGAGCACGGTTGACTTTCGTTGACACTCGACAATGACGCTCGTGGTCGGAATTGAACTGGGGGCCTGACATCGCTCTGCGTCGAAGGCTGTAGCGACTGTTGGAGAACTCGGGCGTGACTCTCGCGATGACAACTGCGTCCGCTATCACGCTCGAGGTCGGCAGCCCCAAGCGCGATGCGAAAACGACGCGTAAAAGCGAGCAAAAGTGCCGCGACCCGGGATCGAACCAGGGACCTTCAGATCTTCAGTCTGACGCTCTCCCAACTGAGCTATCGAGGCGCCAAAAATCAACTCTCCTCCTACTCCCAAATTTAGTAGCCGCACACAGCCTCGCACAGGCTTCTACACGCCGCAAACACATACGTAACGCATGCTTCGGACACCCATCTTGCCCGACCAAAATGCTCCGCCGATCTACTGTAGCACTGATCGCCGCGAGGGACCGACAAACACGCTCTCGTCACAGACTCGCTGCGCCGCTCCCGCTCTCAATTCGACTCGTTCACGAACCCGACAGCCACACCGGCCGCATCAGCGACCCCTACGACCCGGAACGAATCGTTTTGAGCACGGTTGACTTTCGTTGACACTCGACAATGACGCTCGTGGTCGGAATTGAACTGGGGCCAGACATCGCTCTGCGTCGAAGGCTGTAGCGACTGTTGGAGAACTCGGGCGTGACTCTCGCGATGACAACTGCGTCCGCTATCACGCTCGAGGTCGGCAGCCCTAAGCGCGATGCGAAAACGACGCGTAAAAGCGAGCAAAAGTGCCGCGACCCGGGATCGAACCAGGGACCTTCAGATCTTCAGTCTGACGCTCTCCCAACTGAGCTATCGAGGCGCCAAAATCAACTCTCCTCCTACTCCCAAATTTAGTAGCCGCACACAGCCTCGCACAGGCTTCTACACGCCGCAAACACATACGTAACGCATGCTTCGGACACCCATCTTGCCCGACCAAAATGCTCCGCCGATCTACTGTAGCACTGATCGCCGCGAGGGACCGACAAACACGCTCTCGTCACAGACTCGCTGCGCCGCTCCCGCTCTCAATTCGACTCGTTCACGAACCCGACAGCCACACCGGCCGCATCAGCGACCCCTACGACCCGGAACGAATCGTTTTGAGCACGGTTGACTTTCGTTGACACTCGACAATGACGCTCGTGGTCGGAATTGAACTGGGGGCCTGACATCGCTCTGCGTCGAAGGCTGTAGCGACTGTTGGAGAACTCGGCCGCGTGACTCTCGCGATGACAACTGCGTCCGCTATCACGCTCGAGGTCGGCCCAAGCGCGATGCGAAAACGACGCGTAAAAGCGAGCAAAAGTGCCGCGACCCGGGATCGAACCAGGGACCTTCAGATCTTCAGTCTGACGCTCTCCCAACTGAGCTATCGAGGCGCCAAAAATCAACTCTCCCCTCCTACTCCCAAATTTAGTAGCCGCACACAGCCTCGCACAGGCTTCTACACGCCGCAAACACATACGTAACGCATGCTTCGGACACCCATCTTGCCCGACCAAAACGCTCCGCCGATCTACTGTAGCACTGATCGCCGCGAGGGACCGACAAACACGCTCTCGTCACAGACTCGCTGCGCCGCTCCCGCTCTCAATTCGACTCGTTCACGAACCCGACAGCCACACCGGCCGCATCAGCGACCCCCTACGACCCGGAACGAATCGTTTTGAGCACGGTTGACTTTCGTTGACACTCGACAATGACGCTCGTGGTCGGAATTGAACTGGGGGCCAGACATCGCTCTGCGCCGAAGGCTGTAGCGACTGTTGGAGAACTCGGGCGTGACTCTCGCGATGACAACTGCGTCCGCTATCACGCTCGAGGTCGGCAGCCCCAAGCGCGATGCGAAAACGACGCGTAAAAGCGAGCAAAAGTGCCGCGACCCGGGATCGAACCAGGGACCTTCAGATCTTCAGTCTGACGCTCTCCCAACTGAGCTATCGAGGCGCCAAAAATCAACTCTCCTCCTCCCAAATTTAGTAGCCGCACACAGCCTCGCACAGGCTTCTACACGCCGCAAACACATACGTAACGCATGCTGGACACCCATCTTGCCCGACCAAAACGCTCCGCCGATCTACTGTAGCACTGATCGCCGCGAGGGACCGACAAACACGCTCTCGTCACAGACTCGCTGCGCCGCTCCCGCTCTCAATTCGACTCGTTCACGAACCCGACAGCCACACCGGCCGCATCAGCGACCCCCTACGACCCGGAACGAATCGTTTTGAGCACGGTTGACTTTCGTTGACACTCGACAATGACGCTCGTGGTCGGAATTGAACTGGGGCCTGACATCGCTCTGCGTCGAAGGCTGTAGCGACTGTTGGAGAACTCGGCCGTGACTCTCGCGATGACAACTGCGTCCGCTATCACGCTCGAGGTCGGCAGCCCCAAGCGCGATGCGAAAACGACGCGTAAAAGCGAGCAAAAGTGCCGCGACCGGGATCGAACCAGGGACCTTCAGATCTTCAGTCTGACGCTCTCCCAACTGAGCTATCGAGGCGCCAAAAATCAACTCTCCCCTCCTACTCCCAAATTTAGTAGCCGCACAGCCTCGCACAGGCTTCTACACGCCGCAAACACATACGTAACGCATGCTTCGGACACCCATCTTGCCCGACCAAAACGCTCCGCCGATCTACTGTAGCACTGATCGCCGCGAGGGACCGACAAACACGCTCTCGTCACAGACTCGCTGCGCCGCTCCCGCTCTCAATTCGACTCGTTCACGAACCCGACAGCCCCACCGGCCGCATCAGCGACCCCCTACGACCCGGAACGAATCGTTTTGAGCACGGTTGACTTTCGTTGACACTCGACAATGACGCTCGTGGTCGGAATTGAACTGGGGGCCTGACATCGCTCTGCGTCGAAGGCTGTAGCGACTGTTGGAGAACTCGGCCGTGACTCTCGCGATGACAACTGCGTCCGCTATCACGCTCGAGGTCGGCAGCCCCAAGCGCGATGCGAACGACGCGTAAAGCGAGCAAAAGTGCCGCGACCCGGGATCGAACCAGGGACCTTCAGATCTTCAGTCTGACGCTCTCCCAACTGAGCTATCGAGGCGCAAAAATCAACTCTCCCCTCCTACTCCCAAATTTAGTAGCCGCACACAGCCTCGCACA
>JAAVTI010001214.1:0-14031 GCA_011947335.1 Phytophthora constricta | reverse complement strand
CCATCACGCTTGAACTGCTCCAGGGCATTATAAGCGATATACGGCTTGTATGTGAACACCGTCGTGCCATCCTGGGACACTGATGACGAAACTGTCTTGGGACTATAGTCGAGACTAGAGTCACTATTGGAACCTGAGTCAGAGTCAGAGTCATCTGAGTCACTTGAATCAGGGTCTGAATCAGGCCCTGACGAATCGGTCTCTCGACGTTTGCCCTCTTGGACGAACTCTTCCTGGAACCTGCCTTCCTCGAACTTCCCGACTTAGACGTCTTCTTGGATCCTCCAGACTGAGATGTATCAGGTGCGGATGCATTTGAACCATGCACACTGTACCTGGGTAATGAACTGTTCGCATTCTTGAGTGTAGCTTCAAATCTTACCGAAGACAATGGCTGCTCAGCCTTCACAGGTTGAGCAGGATTAGTCGCCCCCGACAAACCTGGGCCATGACCCTGAAGAGTCGCTCGCAACTGATCACCCTGGATTCCGCTTCCATACTTAGTGTTCAACGCACCAGCAGTCCGAGACATCATACCTGGGGCTGGAACGCCACCTGAGGGGAACCCTCTCAGGGACAGATGCTCCACTAGCCATCATCACCTGAGTCGGTACCTGAGACACTGGACCAGGGACAAACGGTGAAGCTTTGGCATCCAGAGTTTTGGACGACATCGATTTGAGTTCCTGGATCTCCTGACCGAGGGCCTTCTGCGCATCCAGAGCAGCCTGTCGTTCTTGGGTACGTAATAATTCCAAGTCCTGAACCTTCTTTTCATAAGCTGACAAACGCGCGTTCACTTCAGTCTGCAGTTGAGCTTGTACTTCAACTTCTCGCTGGTTCCAACGTTCTTCCTGCATCGCGAAATTCTGCGACCACTCTTGGCGCAGTGCCTCTAAGACACTTGCATCCTGGAACATGTCGGACCCTGGAACTTCCTGTTTCGGGATCGACGACTTGTTTCCTGGAGCATACGCCTCTCGGCTTCTTGAGCCCGACGTTCTGCGTCCAAGCGTGCCTGTTCCAGGTGCGCTGCATGTTCCAGGGCACTCTGAATTCGTTGTTCAGCCTCTTGACGTTCCTTCTCACGGACTTGACGCTCATGTTCTTGAGCCAGACGTTGTTGTTCCTGGGTGCGAAGCATTTCTTGTTGACGCTGCTCCAGGCGCTCTTCCATCCTGTCCCAAGCCGCCTGTTGCTCACACATCATAGTGTGCTGTCGACTTAGGGACTCTTGTTGTTGACGGAGGGCATTGAGCGCCACTTGAGCTGCACCTGAACCAGTCGATACTCCTGATCCTGAATGTCTTGACCTGGACGAACGTCCTGAAACAGAAGTTCGTCTTGACCGGGACGAGTGTGCCAAAGAACGAGGACCGCCCCTCGGGACACTGACATCAGCCTCTGGCTCATAACTCCCCGTATTCAGGATATTCCTTGGTACGGGTCTTGGAGCAGCTCCCCTAGACGCAGCTTGCGTCCTGGTTCGTTGGTCCTGGGCCATACCATGATCCAAGTCAGAGTCATCCATGTCCTGGTCGTCTTGATCCACAGGCAACGCCACTTCAGCCGGTCGCCGAATCATCGTAAAGCCTCCACCGGTATCTCCACCTGCGAGGCCTCCAGCAGACCCATGCGTCAAGAACGCCATCCCGCTCCTGGGCATGTGCGATGTCGCACTCCGCCCCAGAGACATCAGCGAGGAATCCGATGAGGTGTTCATGGACAGCTGAGTACCTGAACCAGCGGACTCGTCGGATGTTCCAGATGGTCCCACCAGACTCGGAATTGTATCAGAGTATTCACCCGTCGCAATGTCCGAGCTCACATGATCCTGAGAGGACACGATTCGAGAAGGCATTCCTGAGGACAGCGGGTACTCTGGTAACGAGGCCAACGAGGGAGTCGATGTCTGAGGTCGAGCATGTTGTATACGCTTCGGCTCAGGTTCACCGACTGAAGACCCAGTCACACTTCTTGGGCGAATCCCGTGATACGGAGCGTCCGCACAAATAAGTGACCAAGTAAGTCCACCTCGTGGTCCGACATCAGAATATCACCGGCTTCAGGTTCACCCTCGTTCATGTCAGCACCTGGTCCAGGTTCTTGGCTCGCAGGAACTGCTTCAAGGACCGAAATCGTCCGGAACGGGATGTTCCTGGTCGCTTCTCGCCACTCGATCAGCTCCACAGAGATGTATTCTTGGAATTCTTCGACCGCCAAATGTATCACGTCGGCACTGATCCTGGACGCACGCGTCCTGAACCAGACCGGGATGATATTATGGAACTCAAATCCAGCCTCGAACAGTAGGGTCTGGAACAGGGCCACGCACGCATTGGGAGGAAACCTTCTGGGTGGCACCATGACTGGTGTCACATCTTGAGCAGCCGTCATGAAGTGTCTTCTTGGCCTCAACTCAGAAATCCAGGCAGCTTGTTGGCTTGGCAGCATCATTTTCGCCGCCAAATACCCACTTGTTGTCAGAGCAGCGGCAAACCAGGAACTGAGGTTCGGTCGAGGACGCGGCCAGTCATAAATGACGTTCGGGGGCACACGCGTCCTGCCGCAACTTGGCTCCAGCGTTCCATCTGCTCCAACATATACTGCGACACCTGCGCCTCATCCAGTCGATTGTCAACCGGGTCCCCCTGTACCAGGGGTGGCAAGACCTGATTCAGGGATCCCGCCTAATGGCGACACTCCTGTCTCAGGTCCCGGGACTATCGACGACGACGGCGCTGGTACAACAGCTCTTGACACATGCGCTGAATCCGGATCCACGACCATTAACTCTCGTTGACCTCGAACATCAGGCGAACCTTGAACATCAGCAGCACTTGGAGTGACAACCAAGGTCGTCACTGGCGACTTCTCCTCCACTTGAACCGGCGACGCAGAATCTTGGACTCCAGTCGCCGGGGACTCAACCATATCGGCGCCCACTGACGACGCCTGGACCAGAGCATCAGAGACACTCTGATCCTGGACACGAGATGTATCAGGTCCTGGACCAGGGCTCGCAGACTTGTCGCCCTGGGACATCGCCTCCGGCGCGTCCTGGGCATCTGGTCTTGGAGCAGGTTGATCCTGAGCCGAAGCCTTCCCGACATCCTTCTTGGTGCGCCGCTTTCCCTGGACCAGTAGGCCCAGGTTCTCCGGCGTCAACCCCTGCTGACGACGCGACCGCCTTGGTACATCGCCAGCCACAGCCTTCGTAGCGCTGTTTTTCTTCTTCCCCGCCATAAGAAACGTAGGAAATTAATATCAGCACCTCACAATAAATTCACTTACTTAGAACCTTGAACGGTGAAATCCAAAGCACTTCGAATCCGGGCACGCGCACCAGCTGAGGCGAGGCGGTGAAACCTTGATCGCCCTAGGTTGTATAGTGCAGGTGTCCTTCTGACCCAAAGTCGCGGGACGATGCCTGGTCTGGCAAAACGCTGACTCTCAGAAGTACCCCTGGAACAGTTGTTCCAGGGTGGCGTGTGCTCCTTGTGTCAATCCCCTTGAGGTTCGTTTACCTTCGCGGCTTCCACCCACCTGTCCCAGGTTAGTTCGGTGAGAAATATACGAGTGAGGTTAGTGCTGACACCCCTTTCCTGGGTTACCTGTGTCAGGGAAGGTTAATAACCACCAACCAAATATAAAATCAAATAAAACGATATGCAAGTCTCTTATTGTTTGTTCAATGCCCAGAGACACGGGCAGAAAGAGCCAAGCGCAATTGAGCGTTCGGTCCTAGGGCGCTCGGCAAATGTCCCTAGGCGCTCAGACGTATTTAAAGGCGCACCACCCCTTTGAAGCAGGGGAACTTTTCGAGTCACAACCTGGTACAGTCCCTTCGCACAGCAGTCCGTCGATCGCGATGATCCTGGGCAACGACTACAGACAGTCGCCCAAAACCTGTAATATGAAATGGCACACCAGCCTAGACAATGTGAGCCAACTAGGATATGAAATACGTGGCTCACCCCAGGAACACCGCCCCTGGTCCCACGTAATTTGAACTTGAGAGAGCGGAGCCCCAACGACGACTAGTCCTTAGCCGGCGTGCCTCTTACTGCTTGCAATTAACCCGGGTGTCCTGCGTATTCTTAACGTCAGGCACACTTATCCAGGCCACTTGCGCGCTTGAGGGAAAACAGACTCTGATTGAATATAAACTTATGCTATCTGGTGGTGGGTACACAAACACTTCGCTGAGTTTGACTTGATTTCAGTATGGGGTCCAACGCAAAGGCTCAGCAACCTTGCGTTTTTCCTTGGATTTCGTGTTCGCCGGGGATCGGCGACCTTGCGTCTCTTCGGATGTCATGCCTCTTCAGGCAAATCATGTAAAGATTCCTGGCGACCCTTCCCAGGGACCATGTTCCTGGTAGTTGACGTCCTTGGTACAGTTGACTTGGAACATCCGACCTGATACAGTTGACTTGGAACATATGACTTGGTACATTGGCCTTGAGATATTCGACTTGGCACAGTTGACTTGGAACATACGACCTGGTACAGTTGACTTTGGCTTCTTGAACAATATCCTAGTAGTTGATGCTCCAGGGGAAAGCGACTCCTCACGAACCGTCACTCTCATTTCTTTCCTGATTCATGGGTACACACCCACTAAATTCCTGGCTCGGCCAATCATAAGCCAAGAATGTCCGACCAGGTGGGACAGGGGGAAAACTCCGAATCACTTCGTGTCAGTACCCCCTCCGTTAGTTGGCAGTTCGGGCGCCGTGCGTTAGTGGATCGTGAACGCGATTTTGCGATCCCCACTACACCCCAGTATTGTTTCTGGGGTGGCTGCTGCTGGGCTGGGGCGACACTGAGAACGTGGCGCAGACCACGTCAATGCATGGGGTGAAGCGGTAAAGCGCACGCCCAGTGGATTCCTGTCCGATGAAAAGTCCTGCCGAGGCGGATTCGTCACGTTAGTACAGAGTATGCAGGTGCTCAGGCGACGGACGGATGTAGCCTACAGTGAGGTGGCCATGACGACTCTCCATCACATGATCCGCGACTGTTTCCGGGCGAAACGCGAAGCGCGCAGTCTCCAGCCAGTCTTTGTCAATTCGGTCGATGACTAGGACATCCTTAGACGAGAGTGGTACCCTCGTTGCGCGGCGATCGGATGCAAAGCGCGCGATCTTGTCCAGCCGCGCGGTGTTGATCCTGCCTACAATGAGGCTAGCCGGCGGCTCGACTTCAACAGCGGCGGCGTCAATGTCCGCAGCGCTCTGGTGAATCTCGTTCGACCATTCGTCATCGCTGTCGTTGTCAAGTCGCTGTCGAAGGCGTTTCCGTTGTCATCGCCCCAGCCAGAAGGAATAGGCGGGGACGGCAATGCAGGCTTGAAGTCGCCAGCTGAAAGATACGCGGAGACGCCGAGAGTATAATCGCAAGCAACAACATCGCGCTGTTGACGCATGAGTAAGCGCTGAAATGGTGTGGTTACAGCTGGAACGGGTGCAAGGTGATCGCTATCTGTAATGGGCCTCACCCTAGTTACATAAGTAGGTATCATTAGTTACAAAAGTAGGTACAAAAGCACGCGGCTAGCGCGTGCTGTGTTGTCACTCTCTGATTGGCTGAAGAGTGTCACTTCAGCCAATCAGGAGCTGACCTGCATTTGAGTGGATCACATGAGGCCAGGGCTCCCGCCCTGGGCCTAACCTAAATCAGAGTTGAATTTGCCCCAAACATAAGACTTGAGTTCATTATATTGAGCTTCCTCTTAATCTATAGTGTACGCTAGTAACGGTTGCTCTCGCCCCGTTATACCTGGTAGCACTTGGTAGTCGTTCCAACAACCAAGTCTACAATGAGCCAAGTCCCGATGTCTGGAGGGTCCGGTATGACCCTGGAGCACGAGAACTTCCCACACCTCACATGGATCGAGTGGGAAGCGCTCCATCGTCTGGCTGCTGTATCCGGTGAGTCCGTCGTCACGTCGCTGCTGAGCGCAGCGACTGCCGAGCACCAGAGCCAGGCGGCCCAAGAGTTCATGGAACGCGAGCTCGCCGAAGTCAAGCGGCGAGTGTCAACTCCCTCGCATTCCACGCGGAACGATGCGGTGAAGATGGAGACATCGGTGTACTCCGGCGTCGGTCAAGACCGACTGCCACTGAACCGCTGGTTCCGTGAGATTGACATCGCGATCGCTTCGAGGCTGATCGAAGCGCCAACGGCGAAGGTGATTTTCCTGCTGTCCCGCTTGTCTGGGAAGGCCAAGGAATGGACCCTCGGCAAGCTCGTCGTTGACCGAGCCGCGTTCTCCACTCTGGAAAGCCTCCAGAGTGATCTCCGACTGGCGTTCGAGCCTCCACAAGACGAGTCTCGGATGAGAGCGGAGTTCTTTGCGCTCAAGCAGGGCAAGCTGTCCATGCACGACTACGTGCAGAAGACACGACACCTGGCTTCGTGCATCATCACGAGTCTCATCGACATGGCATCGCAAGTCCACATCTTCGTGTTCGGAATGCGCGAAGGTATGACGCGCTATTGTCTCACGCGCGCCGAGCCGACGACACTGGAGGAGGCGTTTGCCCTCGCGCTTCGCGAGGACTATACGGTGGCGGCTTCGTACTCTCGAGCTATGTCAGCTGAAGCTCGGGTGTCCGCGTCGGAACCCATGGAGATCGACGCCATCGACGCTATGGGTGCTCGCGGTCGACCATTCAACCGCGGTAGGCGTGGGGCTGGTCAGCTAATCTGCTATCGCTGTCGCAAACCGGGTCACCGCGCGGCAGAGTGCCGCGCGCCTGCGCCAGTGCTCGCGCATGTCGAGGGCTCCGAGGGCTCTGACCGATCCAGACGGCCCAGTCAAAAACGGCCGGGTCCAGTAGGCGCGGGGCGCCCTACTGGCTGGAATGGAGGTCCGGGTCCCCGGTGACAACCCGACCTCCTAGCCCCGCTGTGCTGCACGCACAGTTTAATGCCACCACAACCAGCGGCGACTCGAGGCTGATCATCGTCAGTCTTCACGTCGCTGGCGCGCGGCGTCCTCTCCGCGCGCTCCTGGACTCCGGAGCGACGAACAACTTCTTCCGTTAATCGTGCCTGTCGTTACTCCCAACAGGGATCTCCGTTCGGAAGGGTCCAGGTGAAATCGTCGTCAAGCTGGCTGACGGTAAGCCACGCCGCGTCCCGCGGCGTGATATCGCGTTGCCGTATATGTTCGACGGCTTCCAGAGCAACGACGATTTTCTGGTGATCGATATGAATTACGCGTTTGACTGTATCCTGGGGATACCGTGGTTGGCACGGTATCAGCCGGAGATCGACTGGCTGGCCCGATCAGTCAAGCGTCGAAGTGACTTCGATGTGAGCGAAGTGTTTACACACCTGTTGGTCGCTCCGTCGGACTGGCCGCACGTCCGAGTCGTGGATAAGTCCTCCACGACCCAAGCCCTGCACAGAGTGAGCGATGGCCCTCTCTGTATGGCTTGCGCCGTGTCGCTGGTTGATGTCGAGAATGATGAACAAATATCCTCGCGGCGACGCGAGGATGTTGACGAGGCGGTCGAGCGAACGCGGCTCCCGCAGAACAACGAGGCGGTCGAGCACAGAGGACTCCCGCGAACCGAGGCGGTCGAGCAGGAGCTGCTCCGCGTGTGACCGGCGCGGTTGAGATCAGGCTCCCGCGCCTAGAGGAGGGTGATTCGTCGTCCAGCGACAGCGACGTATCTGCTTCGAGCAGAGGCTCGAAGAGAAAGAAATAGTCGAAGCGCCGGCGACTGAAGCCGCGACGTGGCTTCAGCGCGGACGGACCTCAGGAGATGGAGTCTGTCTGCGCACTCGAATACGTAGAGGGTGGCCCACGTCGGAATCGTGTTGTCGAGGTCGCGAGTCCTCCTCGCGACGCCAAGTCGATCACGCGTCTTCCAGGGCTTTCCTGGTAGCATTTCCTGCGTGACCTGAAGGCCGGTGACATCGAGCAGGTGTGTCTGATCACCGACGCTGCCTCGTCGACTCCTGAATTAAACGCTATCAGCGACGATGACACCTCGGCCCGTCCCCAAGGTGCCGAACCGAAGTCGGCGCGCGAAGAGCGCTTCGCGGCACAATCGTGGGCGGCACTGAAGCAGTCCGGAAATCCCGTGTACGCACTCGCCTGCGAGTACGCTGACGTATTTCCCGAGAATACACCGGCTGAGCTTCCCGCTGATCGAGGCGTTCGACACGAGATCGACCTCGTGCCCGGGGCGAAGTACTGCGTAACGCGGCAGTGGCCGCTGCCGCGAGATCGTCAAAGCAATTGACGAGTTCTTCGAGGGTCGTCGCAAGGCTGGACACGTGCGCGAGAGTATCTCGCCACACTCGAGTCCGACCTTCTGTGTGAAGAAAGCCACTGGCGGATGGCGCATTGTCCATGCTTTTAACAAGTTGAATGATGCCACCATTCCTGCACAAACGCCGATTCCACGGAAGGACATGGTTTTGGACTCCATGTCAGGCAGCGTGATCTACAGCGCAATCGATCTTACGGATGGCTTCTACCAGATCCTCATGAGAGAGAGCGATATTCCTCTCACTGCTGTCAGCACTCCGAGTGGCATGCTCTGGGAGTGGCTCGTGATGCCGCAGGGTCTGAAGAATGCGCCTGCTACGTTTAATCGAATGGTTTCTCACGTGCTGCGGCCGCTCCGCGACTTTGCGCCGAGCTATTTCGACGACATCTTCGTTCACAGCCGCGCTGAGGGAGATCTCAGCGCTGTCGAGGTCCACTTACGACACTTGAGGCAAGTTTTCCAAGTGATGCGCGAAAACAAACTCTACGCAAACTTGAAGAAGTGTGTCTTCTGCGCACCGGAAATCCCTGTCCTTGGGTGCTACGTGAGCAAGAATGTTGTCCGTGCCGATCAAGTCTCGTCGATCTGTTCTTGGCCGACACCCAAGAACCCCACGGAGCTACGTCAATGGCTGGGGCTGGCGAATTATCTCCACAAGTACACGAAGAACTACGCCGGCTTGATCCAGCCGCTGTCGTCGCTGTTGAAGAAAGACGCCACGTGGTCGTGGCGTCCTGAGCACCAAGACGCCTTCGATTCGGTGAAGAAGAGTCTCGCTGAGGCCCCGATACTGGTGCTTCCAGATGACTCGAAGCCATTTCACGTTGTCTGTGATGCCAGCGACTTTGCCATCGGGTGCGCGCTCATGCAATTTGATGATGAGGGCCACGAACGAGTCGTGAGCTACCAGTCACGACAGCTGAAACCAGCCGAAAAGAATTACCCTGTCCATGACAAGGAGCTTCTCGCGATGCGCTACGCTCTGATTAAATTCAGAGTGTACCTGCTCGGCGAGCAGACGTTTGCCGTCTACACGGACCACGCGTCGCTGCGCACCGCGATGAAGAGCCCGCATCTGTCACAGCGTATGGCACGTTGGCTGTCCTTTTTCGCTGAGTATAACTTCGTTGTTCATTACAAACCCGGCAAGAATAATTCTTGCCGACGCGCTGTCACGTCGCCCTGATTACGATCCAAGACGCGAAAAGGGTCATCAGATACCTGACGACGACGACGAAGATGAAGATTGTGCCTGCTGCGTCGCTCTTGGTATCAACTCGACGATTTCAGCTCCAGTGTTACCACTGCGTCAGCAGATCGCTGAGGCGTACGGAAACGACCCGTTCTACGCGACCATTATCGCGCATCTCCGCACTCCTACCACGGAGTCGTTGAAGAAGTTGACGCGTCCGACCCGCGACCACATCGAGCGATATGCACTCGATGGCCCGTTATTGACGTATACGATGGACCGATTCGACTCGCCGCGTGTCGTCATACCAGCTGATGACGACCTTCGTGCTCGCTTGGTCCACGAATACCACGATGCACCCGTCGGCGGTCATCTCGGCCGCGAGAAGACGTTCGGTGCGCTTTCTCGAGACTTCTACTGGCCTCGCATGTATAAGTGGATACGGAAATGGGTCCGTTCCTGCGAGATCTGTCAGCGCGTCAAGCCTTCCTCTTCGTCACAGGCTCCGCTTCGTCCGTTGCCCATCGCCACGGAGGCGTGGCGATCTGTCAGTATGGACTTCATTTTCGGGTTGCCGCGGGACGACCAGGGGCGCACAGGCGTCCTGGTCCTCGTCGATCGCTTCAGCAAGATGGTGCATCTTGCTCCGGTCGCAACCCAAGTCACAGCGGAAGACACGGCACGTCTCTTTCTCGACCTTGTATTCCGGCATCATGGCCTGCCGGAATCTATCGTTTCCGACCGTGACCCGCGATTCACGTCCGCGTTCTGGGATCGGCTCTTTGAATTGCTTGGTACACGCCTGTTGATGTCGACAGCGGCCCATCCGGAGACGGATGGGCAAACGGAGAGGGTAAATCGTGTGCTTGAGGACGTTCTCCGAAGCTACGCCACCTCCTTTGCCACATGGAGTGACTTCCTGCCACTCGCTGAGTTCGCAATCAATAACGCCGTTCATGCGTCAACGGGGTTGACGCCGTTCTACGTGAACAACGCGCGACATCCGCGCGTTCCTGCGGTGCTCGCATTCAGTCCGGCACTTGGGAGCGTCGGCTCCACTCTTGGTGGGGAGGAACTGAAGGAGCGCCGAGTAACTCGGCGCTGGTGTCGAGTGAAGATGGTGCGCGCACGAGCACTGACAGTAACGAGACTAATGGGATATCGATACTACCAGTACCGGTACCTGGTACCGGTACATCCGAGGATTTTGAAGTTGCCAACGCCATTGCTTCACGAACGCGCTCGCATACTACGAGTGCCACGAGACCAAGCACGGCCTTGCCTTCTTCGCTGCCTGCGCGACGAAGAACGTCGCGTCTCCCGTCGCTAACTATGCTCCAAAGGAAACTGCTTCGCCGATCAACTCCGCCGCAGTGTCGGAGTTTGTATTGCATCGTCAAGCCGTCACGAGGTTCGTCCGTGACGCGCTGCAAGCGGCCGTGGATAAGCAGAAGGAAAATGCAGACAAACGGGGTCGGAAGAACACGGCTGTCTTCCGACGAGGCGACAGAGTCTTATTATCGACCGATGGTATTCAATCATCGGCCGTGACGAACTTAGGCGCGAACAAACTCGCCCCAAGATTCATTGGTCCGTTTAAAGTTATGCAAGTTCATGGAGATGCCTACACGCTAGACATACCAACGGCGATGCGCCTACACCCGACGTTTTACGTCGGGCGCCTCAAGCCGTATCGCCCGGCGGATCTCCCTGATCTCCATCCGCGCGACCGCGGGCGGGCTCGTAGTCCGACATCCCAAGCTTGCGACGCTGACGACGACTCGGCCCAAGACCTCTCTGCTCGCGCGTCGGCACGTTTGCCTGTGGTGAACCAAACGTGGCCGTCTCCAGCCGTCTCAAACGTTCCACAAGCTCTCGACGATCGCGCTGCGCTCATGTTGAGCAACCTCCGTCGCCGCGCTCGCGTCCTCGCGAGCGCCATCCAATATTCTGCGCCTCCAGCGCGTCGTCCCTCGCCTGCTGCGCCTCGGCCATCATCGGTCGGTACTGCTCCAGCGTCAGTCGCTCTTGGTGACGCGACGACTCGTCGCCACGGGACGCCTCAACTTCGGCGAAACCGACGAAACCGATGAAACCGGCGGCCCTTCAGAGTGATCTCTCTGAAGCGACTGCTCGCCCCCAAGGCGCGACCTTTCGCCGTGATGGTCCGCCCCCGCTGATTGACGCGTCGGGCGCTCGGCGCTCGATCACCGACCGTAACGTGAATCACGATACGCGTCCCCGCCGTGATGTTGGTATCCGGACGACGAGTAAGAGACCGCGTTCCTCTGAGAAGCACTATCGCGTCTGCTGGCTGGGATATTCGCCAGCGGAGGATACGTGGGAGCGTAGCCGCTTGATGGAAGATATCCCTGATGTGGTGAGAGAGTATGAGGCCTCGCTGGCTCTGGTGAGCGCGAACGGTGTCGGGCCCACTGCCCACGATCCCGCGAGCGACTGCGCTCGCGGCCACGCGATTCAGTCCAATAATTTCCACCGTGGCGACCCCGAGAGCGATTGCGACTGTCTGAACGTCCGCGGTCGCGTGAAAGGTCGCGGCTCCGCCTGCCGCGACTACGAGAACGATCACGACCACGACGGACCTGCGCCTGCATCAGCTGCGAGAGAGCGCTCGTAGCGCCTGATCCAGCGACGCTCGATATCGCTCAGGGGCCAACGACGAACTTGGTCGTCCCACTCAGCCAGTGTGGGTCGCTGGCGAGACACGGAACATGCCGAACAGCCTTTCCGCAGATGAACGAAGCAGATGCGCCACTCCTCGTTCGCCATTCTGCAGATGCGAGTCCGCAGCTCGCCAATAGAGTGTTCGCCGCGCCGCTCCTCCCGTGCCTCGAGCCATGACGTGAAGGCATTGCCTTCACGTCGTACCGCATTCCAGCGTCGTATGAAGGCGCACCACGATCGTTGCAGAGCGTCGTGCGTGTACGAGTGGTCCGTCGACTTGTTCCTCACTCCACGATAGCACGCGAAGTATTCTTTCATGGCTTCAAGCGACTCGGGTCCGCCGGCTCCGTCAAGACTGTACAGCTCCCACGGCTTGAGCTCGGGGTCCATCACGTGAGGCGCCGAGACAAGTCTCGGCGCCGGGTTCAGCAACGGATGCCCGTCTTCCCTGTCGCTATTGCTCGCTCCTGTCCCGCTTGACTGCTCCATCGGTGCATGCGTTGTGTTCACTCGGATGCCCGCTGCCGAGTGGTCTCGACGATGGATTCACGGCTGTGTTCTCTGGAGATTTCTGCGTGTGCGCTACGTCACCGTAAGCGCAACTTAGAGAGGGGGGTGATGTAATGGGCCTCACCATAGTTACATAAGTAGGTATGATTAGTTACAAAAGTAGGTACAAAGCACGCGGCTAGCGCGTGCTGTGTTGTCACTCTCTGATTGGCTGAAGAGTGTCACTTCAGCCAATCAGGAGCTGACCTGCATTTGAGAGGCTCACATGAGGCCAGGGCTCCCGCCCTGGGCCTAACCTAAATCAGAGTTGAATTTGCCCCAAACATAAGACTTGAGTTCATTATATTGAGCTTCCTCTTAATCTATAGTGTACGCTAGTAACGGTTGCTCTCACCCGTTATACTATTCAGTTCTGCATCGCCGTTGTCACTGTTCGCCGGGTCCAGGAAATCACACAAGGCGCCATCCCCGAAGCGGTGTGCCTTCCATCATAGAAAACCTTCGGGGTCATCCTCATGCTCGTGGTCGCGCTCGTTGTTCAGTTGTGGCTCCGGTTCCGGTTCATTTGGCCGACCATGATCACAGCGACGTCCTCGAACCGCTCTGTGCTGGGGCTTGCTTCGAGAATGGGCATGAGGTCCTGTCGGCGGATAAATGCGTCTGCATTTGGCAGTGCGACGTAGCTTGGAATCGCAAGCGCGGACTCAAAGGCCGCTCGCCACGCCCGAGCAATGCCTTGCGTGGCCGTGCGCAGGGTGAGTTGGCGTCCCCGTGGTCCGTAGCGAAATCCAAAGTGGCAGCGACGAGCGTCCTTGTCAGATACAGGGACGAGCGTCACTGTGTCTCTAGTGGTGTCCAGGGGGATTTTCAATGTCCCGCCCAAAATCACCGGGCGAGAGATGCTCAGAAGCCCCTTGTGGTTCCGGCTGTACGCATCGCATAAGGGAAACGTTAGCGTCACGACGACCTTGTGCCTACGCATTTTTATTTGTTTTTGAAGTGAGGTACATTATTGTCATTTAGTTTTCCTAACGACAAAAATGTCCGAACCACCAGATGCCTAACTCATCATCACGTGGCTGGGGCTCTACCTGTTAAGAGGAGCCTCCGATGCAGGAGCACTATATGGCCTCTGCTGTAGGGTGGCTAACCCCGTCAATCCAATGAGCATCACGCCAATGTTCTACGTCTCCATGAAGAAGACCCAGCACATCGGACCATCGAGGAAGTCCCCGGTGATCCGTCGGGAATATTTGACGACTTTTGCAGTCATCTATGGAAATATTTGCCAACAGGTCAGCAGCCTTGTTAAAAGCTCGCTGATGGTGCGTCCATGATCGGACATCAATT
>JAAVTI010001213.1:0-32576 GCA_011947335.1 Phytophthora constricta | reverse complement strand
GAGTCCCTATTACGACGTTCTTCGGGAATACGCCGACGTATTCCCGGACGAAGTTCCTGCGGAGCTTCCGCAGGATAAAGGAATTCAGCACGAGATTGATCTCGTGCCAGGCACGAAGTACTGTGTCACGCGACAGTGGCCACTGCCGCGTGAACAAGTCAAGGCATCGACGAGTTCTTCGAAGCTCGTCGTCGTAGCCAAGTGCGGGAATCCAAATCCCCGCACAGTGCCCCATGTTCTGTGTCAAGAAGGCACAGGGTGCTGGCGCATCGTTCATGCGTTTAACAAGATGAACGATGCGACGATACCGGCGCAGACGCCGATACCGAGGAAGGACGTCATCATCGATTCGATGAGCGAGAGCACCGTGTTCAGTGCTCTTGACCTAAGAGATGGTTTCTCAAATTAAATTAACGTGAGAGTGATATTCCTCTCACGGCGGTAAGCACCCCAAGCGGCATGCTTTGGGAGTGGCTAGTGATGCCACAGGGGCTTAAGAATGCCCCTGCGACGTTTAATAGATGCGTAACGCATCTATTACGGTCGGTGCGGGACTTCGCACCGACGTACTTCGACGACGTGTTCGTCCACAGCCGGGCTGTGGGCGAGAAGACAGACACCGAGATGCACAAGGAGCATCTCCGACAACTGCTTGCGCTGATGCGCAAGCACAAGTTATATGCAAATCTAAAGAAGTGCATATTCGGTGCGTCCGAGATTCCAGTTCTCGGATGCCTTGTCGGCAAGGACGGTGTCCGCCCTGATCCCGAAAAGATCAGGGTGATCACGAGGTGGCCTGCGCCCTCGAATGCAAAGGAACTGCGGCAGTTCCTTGGGTTGGCTACGTACTTGTGCAAGTACATACACGATTACGCTGGGCGTATTCGACCACTGTCGCGCCTCCTCAAGAAGGACGCGGAGTGGAGATGGTCAGCAGGCCTTCAATTCGGTCAAGCAGGGCCTGACCGAGGCGCCGATCTTGGCCGTCGCCGACCAAGATCGTCCGTTCCACGTTGTGTGTGACGCATCCGACTTTGCAATCGGATGCGCTCTGATGCAGTACGATCACGAAGGACGTGATCGTGTGATCTGCTATCAGTCTCGTCAGCTTAAGCAAGCTGAGCGCAACTACCCAGTACATGACAAGGAGCTCCTTGCCATGAAGTATGCGTTAGCCAAGTTCCGTGTCTATCTCCTTGGAGATAGACCCTTCGTGATCTACACCGATCACGCTTCTTTACAGACGGCCGTAAAGTCACCACACCTCTCAAAGAATGGCACGGTGGCTGTCATTCTTCGCTGAATACAACTTCCAGGTTGAGAACAAACCTGGAAGGTTGAATGTGGTAGCCGACGCACTGTCGCGTCGGCCGGATTACAACTACAAGGTAGTTGACGTCAATGCCATTGGCATTGGACGCAGCAGTATGCCCACATCGTCGCTGCTCGACGATGTGCGCAAGCGTACTCGCTTGACGCGGACGCCAAGCGATTGCTGGCCTATGTGGAGGCACCTTCCGACAGCGCGCATCGCGCGCTGCCTCCACATCTGAAATCCCGTGTGCACAGGTATAGTGCACACGACGGCTTGCTGCTATACAGTGCAGCTGACGACGATGTCGCTCGCATCGTCGTCCTGATGATTATGATCTGCGCCTGCGGATCATATTCGAGTATCACGATGCCCCATCGGCTGGGCATCCAGGTCGAGAGAAGACGTACCTCCTCTTCTTCGCGTGACTTCTACTGGCCTCGCCACTAGAAGTGGATCCGCAAGTACGTCCGTGCTTGCGAGGCGTGCCGAGTGAAGCCGACGCTGGCTTCACAAGCACCGCTACAGTCTCTGCCGATACCGGCAGAGTGTTGGGAGTGCATCAGTATGGACTTCATATTCGGGTTACCGCCCGACGCCAAGCGTCGGACTGGAGTGGTCGTCTTTGTCGACCGCTTCAGCAAGATGGTTCATCTTGCTGCGGTGCCCAAGTCACGTCCAAACAGACGGCACGTCTGTTTGTGGAGCTCATCTTCCGTTCTCACGGTATGCCCCGTGAGATAGTGTCCGACCGTGATCCAAGGTTCACGGCCGCGTTCTGGAAGGAGGTTTTCGGCCTTGGTACTCGGCTGTCGACATCGACAGCCGACCACCCGCAGACGGATGGTCAGACCGAGCGCGTGAATCGCGTGCTCGGTGACATCCTCAAGAGCTACGCCCACTCGTTCACCGAGTGGAGCGACTGTTTGCCGATGGCAGAGTTTGCCATCAACAACTCGGTGCATGCCTCTACGGGGCATACACCGTTCTACGTGAATGCCATGCGGCATCCACGAGTGCCTGCCATGCTTGGCGGGGTGACAGCTCCCTTGAGTGGGGAGGATCTGTGAGCGAGCCACGCCCACAGGAAGATTTGAACGCCGTGACACGTAGTGCCACGCGCCAGAAGAGAGTCCGCTTTGCGTCTGCACCGGGTGCAGGCGCTTTCGAGAACACTTGTGCCGGCACGGAAGTTACAAGCAACGACGAAGTACTTTTCGCTCCGGGAGCGAAAGAAGACGACCAAGTACCCTTCGCTCTGGGAGCGAAGGAAGAAGACCAAGTACCCTTCGCTCTGGGAGCGAAGGAAGAAGACCAAGCACCTTTCGCTCCGGGAGCGAAAGGACGACGACCCGTCCCACGCCTGCTCCGGGAGCAGACGTGACGCAAGATGACGTGTTCGACTCGGAGTCGAACACCGGAAACCAAAATGATACAGTGACGACGCAGGGCGACGTCACTGCTGCGACCAAGTACGTGTCCACACCCCATGCGGACACTCAAGATGACGAGCGCATCGTGCAGGGCACGATAGCGGACAAGGACGCATTGGTCGACACGACCAATGTCGATGCGAAAGACTTCGTGCAGAATCGACAAGCCGTCATGCGGTTTGTTCGTGATGCTATTGCATCTTCTGTCGACCGACAGAAGATGAACGCTGACAAGAAGTCACGCAACAACATTAGTGAGTTCAAAACAATTCATTAGTTTTACTGTCTACGCAAAACTTGGCTAGACATGCAGTCTCGGACTTTGGAGCAAGCAAGCTTGCTCCACGCTTCATCGGCCCCTTTCGTGTCTTGCATCGCCAAGGCACAGCCTACACGCTGGACATACCAACCAGCATGAGACTGCACCCGACGTTCTATGTCGGGCGACTGAAGGCGTATCATGAGCATGATACGCCCGCGCGCTCATCCAACATGGGCACGAAGAAGCGTGATGGTCGAGCTACGACTCGTCACCTTCGTCGCGCTCGCGCGCAGAGCGCGTGCGACGCATGCGAACGCTCTCAACGAGCTTCGCAAACTTCCTCTCGACGTCCTCGACTCGAGACAGCGCGTCACCCGCTGTCTCGCGAGAAGCGGACACTCGCGACGAGAGGTTCGAGATCAGCTGACTTTGCTCAGCGATCGTCTTCCAAGCCTCACGGCGGAAGGCAGCATAGTCAGCCGCCAGTTGCTGGAAGGTCTGATCAGCCTCAAGCGGCTGATCAAAGCGACGAGGTTTTCCCCCTCCGCCGGCACCTTTGCGGGCTGCCGACGGTTCAATTCGCTGGATTGTCGAGCGAATTGTAGCTCACCAGGAGCCACGCACTGACCAAGGTCAGCGTCGTTTTCGATGTCGTTGGAGAGGATACCCTCCCCAACACGACTCGTGGGAACCGCGGAATATCCTCGTGAGGATATTCCGGAAATGGTGATGGCGTACGAAGACCGCCACCACCTCCGCCCGAGCCGAGACTAGGTCTCGGCTGGACAGTATACCACCCCACGCCCCCGGGGACGGGTAGACGCGTAACGGGATCAGGCAGGGTGCTCTCTTCCCGGCATCCGGGAAGACAGTAAAGCGCCAGTCTCGGACTTCACTGGGTACTCGTATCGTCGAGTACCCATCGACTTCGTTCTCACGCAGTTTGTCCGCGTTGGGTGGACAGACTGGACACCGTTCTCCACGGGAACGGTACAAGGTATACCAGCGCTTGCACTGAGTTCGTGCAAGCGGTTAGCCTTGCCAGCGCTAATATGTTTATAATAGCGCTCACGCATGCTTTCGAGACGCTTTCGGAAAGCTGCAGCATCACTGTTCCAGTTCATAACGAACTGGTTCCAGCCCTGAGTCAGTGCGACTGTCTCAGAGACCTTGCTCTTAGCGCTATGGCGCACGCCCTTGAAATAGCGAAGAGCAAGGTACAGCGTCGCATAGTAGTTGCGACGCTCATCGGAGCCGGCCGCGAAGCCGAGCGCCTCTACGATATCATCATCTTTGATGGTATCGACTTGGAAGAGAGCACAAGGTGTGCCCTGGCCGCCTTCGTCGGACCATCGGAGGCGATGAATGCGCTCCGATGAAAACTTCCACGGCTCAGCTCCCTGAGACTGAGCCGCTCTGCGCCCAACAGGCAAGGATGCCTGGGCGGAAGGAGAAACACCCGCGGATGGAGTTTCCGCGGGTCCACTGCTCTCAGACCGTGCACGCTTAGCGTGCACGACCTCGCCATCTTCTGGCGAGTCCTCACGTTGACGACGAGAGCCCGGCGACGGACTCTCGCCAAGAGGCTTGCTCACAGCAGGCTTGTCCCTCACGGGCGAAGAGTGCTCCTCTTCGTCCGCCAAAGAATCACTGTCGTAATCGACAATGAGGCCAGGGTCTTCCTCATCACCATCACGTCCAGGGGACGTGGTGCGCGCAGCCTTCTAGGCTGCGCGACAGTCGATTCACCCGCCCCGAAGGGACGGGTTGCCTTGGCGACGATAGCGTCGACTTGCTTAGCGCTCTCGCGCTCACGAGAGCGCTCTCTCTCCAATTGTAGTGCGTGATATTCACGCACTGACAGTGTCTTGCCGCCCGATGGGGAATCCCCACCGGGTGCGGAGGTCTTGGGACTTTCGGGAGCCTTGGGGACTCGGGACTTGACGCGCTCATTGCGAAATGAGCGTGAGTGTCTTCTCCGATAAACGAAGAAGACGGAAAGTGACCACAGAAGAGATCGTGGTCACCGTTACCTCCCGAATGCGATACTCGCACTTTGAGAGGGGGTGGTGTAGCGGGGCTACACAGGATAGTGTACCCGGGGTACACTAATACACGCAAACCCACTAGTGTGTGTGGGACACACACTAGCGACCAACGTTACGAGCCGTCAATGTAACTATCATTGACGGGCGCTCAAGCGCACAGCTATTGGTTGAAAGGGCCACATTTCAACCAATCATGTGCATGCATTTCATGCATGCGTGAGAGCCAACCATGCTCTCACCTTTGCAATTAGATATCATCTTAAAGGGGTTTAGCGTAAAGATGAGGCCAGCCCGCCACGCGGCGGGCTGCCATTCAATTCAGTTTTCTATTTTGATCTAAAGTGTTAGGTATTTCTATCCTACATACAAACTTTAAGTCTACGCTTCCTCACTACGCGCATACCGTGTATGCTAAGAAACAGAGCGTAGCTCTCGCCCTGTTGGACCACACCAAGGACCGCGTTTCGTAGAACCGGTTCGGCCGCCACTCCCGAGATTGGCAAAGCATTGGACAGGAGGCAGGACGGACGCCAAGGACATGGAGCAGGTAAGCTTAGGCTAATTGACTCACTTCTCAATATACAACGACATCCTCAGCAATTAACAGTTTCCCCCATAATTTTAATTTTTTTATTAAGACTAAAATTATTAATATTCTATTAGTTAATTTAAATAAAATTTATTTATATTTATTAATATAATATTTGGGGTACAGCATGCGCGTGGAGCGCTCGACGGTGGACCAAGTAAAGAACCGGCTGCAGAGCGCGTCCAAGCGCATGTGGGACCCACTGATGACCAAGAAGCTGGACGCCATGGCAGGTTGGTTGGTGCTCCTTGCGGCCGTGTTGAGTCCTTTTTGATTAAGTGTTCGTGGTTGAGATTCAACTTACAAGCACTTGTTGTCGTTTGCATCTTGTGTATTGTATTTTACCTGTAGAGTACGAGAATAATTTAGAGGAGGCTCGCATCAAGCGGCAGAAGAAGGAGCAGAAGAAGACCAAGAAGCTCGGCAAAGACCTCCCGAGCTCCGAGTCGCAGAACGCAACCACCAAAGACAAGAAACCCTAAACAGAAGTTGCTGCTACTCCTGACGCTGACGCTGACGCTGACGCGGACATGATGACAATGATGGGCCTCGGCGGCTCCAACAAGACACAATAGCATCAACATCTTCAACTAATGCAAATAATAATAAACATGACCCAGGTAGACCACTCAATTTTTGGGGGTACAAAACAATACTCGTATTGTGAATTCCGGCCAAATTTGGCGATCTGGGGCTATTCTATGCTCAAGTCAAAACCGATCCAATACAAAGCCAAGTAATTTTGCAAATCGCCCCACACCAATTGGGTACCACAGTAACCTCTCGTCTAAGTACGACTCGCTGCTAATAGTGGGTGTCAAATCTTGTTTTAGCTCGTTTTGGAGTTACTCGATAACAACCAATCAGGTCCACCTGAAAAGCTCTACCCTTGAGACCTTTTTCGGAGGTTGCATTCGAGTTTCGGTCGCGCGACCGGTGTTCTCGAACCATGGTACGCCATAACTTTGCATCTACCTGGTAGAACTGACAGCTCTGTAAGTGCCGCTGATCCTGCATGCCTACTTTACTGTTTCCACTACGAGCACCCCTCGCCTACGGTGCAAACGCCTTCTCGCCCTGTGAGCCCCCCTTCCAAGGCTTCTTCTAGCTCGCGCGCTCGCAGCGCCGTACTGCTGCTCGACAATACTGCGCGTCTTCCTGCTACCAGGTTGATCGTGGTGCTTTTGCTGGACCGGAGGGCCTGTTGCCGCTGGGGTTGGTTGGCATCTTGTTGCTGTGGTTGCTTTGCTGCTGGCCTGCTGCTGGAGTTGGTGGACGTCCTGCTACAAGAATGCTTTCCAGCCATTATAATAAATGGACCTAAAAATGCTCTCTCACCTCCAAAGAATTTCTTGGAGTTGGCGGACATTTTTAGGTTCATTTTTATCCAATCCGCTGTCAGCAAAGAACCTCAATTTTCGACCTAAAACGAAACTTGACACCCACTATTATAGTTTTGTATGGCTCGGGCGATTGGCGGGTCGATTGGGCTTGGGCGATTAACCCCTTACTTCCCGACCCAAATATTTTTGGTTTTATGTTGGAGGTCCAACATAAAATAATATAGGAATTTGTATAGATCGGGAATACAGCTGGCTATGTTACCAAAAGTGAGCAGGGTTGAACCTGGGTAAAAATGGACACCTCCAACATGAGGGCGCCTAATGATGAACAAAATCGCTGGATGCAACCTCTTATGTTTACCCGCTCCACAAAATTTCTGTACCGTTTATTATGAGGACCAGTCTTTGAAACGTTACACACGTCGAGCGAGAGTAAAAAACACGAAAATCAAGACAAATTCATTGATTGCACGCAGCTTAGCGTCACTTCCTCGTACGCGACATGGCTCTGCATTGGTCTCACTCAGCATCGTCCGAGTTGGCCTCGGAGCCACTCGCCTCACTTGCCGTCTGCGCCTGGCGGCGCCGCTTCTTGCCCGGACGCTGCGGGGGAGGGCGGTCCCGGAGCCTGTGCTCCTGCTCCAAGTGCCGTGGCTTGTCGTCGCCGTTGTTCCAGTCCAAATGCCAAATCTGGAAGCAGGTCTTATCCCTGCCCTCGCGGACGACGTTGCAAAGGTACTTACTGCAGCACACACAGACAGTCAATTCTCCGCTACACGCCAACACCCTCATATTGTACGTACCGCTTCACACCACTTGAACACGTTGGGCAGAAGTACTTCGTGTACTTACGTGGCTTCGTCTTGTATAACGCGCAGACTTTGCAGCTCCTGTGGCGCTTTTTCTCACCTTGAGTCGTGTCAGCAGAGTCGGGGTTCTCTGCCAGCTCGTGCCCCTCGTCAATTGCTACCAGAGTCTGTTGAGCTGGAGGAGATTTTTGTGATGGCGAAGCGGTGGTACGATCCTCTGCGCGAGTTGCAGCCTATGCAGTCAACATACGAGTCAATAAGTTGGAGGTTAGTGGCAAGTTATTTCAATTGTGTCGGCACAGTCAACATAGGACTCACCTCAATATTTTCAAAAACTTCGGCATCCACGGCCAACAACTACTCCATCAGCGTTTCAAAAACGCGTAGTGCTTCGGAGGCTGCTCGTTGTTTACTCGCTTGTTGTAGCGGTAAACAATGAAGGCATTTACCAGTGCCATATCGAGCAAGCCCATAAACAACGTCTTGTAGTACTTGCATGTCTTGTAAGACAGCTGTACGCTGTAGCGCTGCATGCGGAGCTGGTCGTGTACGTCGACACCGCCCATGAATCGGTGGTAGTCACGGACGAGCTCCGGCGCTTGCAGAGCTGTCATTTCACCCTTCACGCGTCGCACTGCAACAATCAAATCGTCAATAACTTAGACCACACAAACCAGCAAAAACAAATACTCACTGACGGTAACCGGGGTTCTACTGCCTCCACTCCTGAGCAGGTACACCGGATTCCGGTCCATCCACATCACTGACGATATGTTGTGGGAACAGCTTGTTCTCCGCGATTTTTGTAGTGCCTTGCGGTGGCAGTATCTCCTTTCTGCCGTTGACCGTCCGCTCACATTTCTGTGTTATAAGGTCCACTGCAAACCCAACTCTTCTCGTCTGGATAGTACCAGTGATTTACATCCGACGGTGGAGTAGTTCCAGAGCCAGCTTCACAGAGGTATAGTAGCGATCAGTCACCACCAGTCTCCATGGCGACGTCGGCGAGGGGGACACAATGCTCTCAAGTTCCTCAATACAGCAGCTTCCCCGCAATTGTTATCAGCAGGTACCGGAGTCCGCAGGTGATCCTTCGCTCCGCAATACACTTCAATTCTGTTAACATATGTTGGATATTTGAACATACAAGTTAGTGTTATGTTGGTACATACAACATAAGGACTTTAGCCAAAACAAAAGCGGCAAGCCGAAGCTAGCCGCCAACTTTGACTCACCTCATACAATAGGCGGTATCAGCACATGCAGCGACGAAGACCTTCGTCCCCCACTTGTGGGGCTTGTCCTTGTTGAATTGCCTGGTCGGGTTGTATCGCGATCTCGAGGGCAGGGTAGCTTCATCAAAGCTAATGATGGGTGGAACCTTGTAGCCCCGCGCGAACGTGCGCTGCAGCACGTCAACCACCGGTCGTATTTTCCACGCTCTGTCCAAATCAGCCTGTGCTGACTTGTTGTTCGAAAAGTGTAGGTATCCCATGATGTGGAAGAATCGGTTTCTTGACATGAACTTGCCAAATCGACTAGCCGGTAGGGCGCCAACCTGCGTCACCGCCCAATGGGCAGCAATGCCCTTCTGCATCGGTGCCAGCATCCGAGCGATCAGCAACGCCACAACTCGAAGCACCTCCCACGGCTCGATGTCTCGCACATCGCCAAGCCGGCGCCGAATGTCGGCCAGACTTTCCACGGAATCGGGATCCTTTCGCCGCTGCTGGACCCGAAGAGCTCGAGCGCGACCGGGGATTGACTACGTGTGGTACGTGTTGCTCTCCACCGCAATTTGGGCCCACAGCTTGGGGGCATGAAATAGAAAAACAGAGCTAACGGGTCCTCTGCAACAGCCATCACACTAGGTGAAGATCCGTATGGTCCGTCATACAGGTTCTCGTACTGGGGATTCGGACCAAACCTGGCAGAATCTACAAAGCCAAAAATATGTTAGCGTTATGTTGGAAACCCGTCATGCATGAAAAATACTATGTTGGATCATCCAACATTACTTACCATACTCCCATCCTGATGTCTTCATTTCGCTCATCCTCGTTTTGCTGTTGGCTATGGATAAGCACAGCGAGTCCGGAAGGTCCACATCCACTGCATCTGCTTCCTCATCCGACAAGTCTCCAATCTCCCAGTCTGCTTCCCATTCGTCACCATCATCATCACCTTCATCAGGATCTTCGTCAGAGTTCAAACCCGTGCAATCCCCCGCGCCCCCGCTCATCAAATTAGGGTCGCCTGCGACAACACAAGCGGGGAGCTGGGGAGACGTTGGCGCCGCGCCGTTTGCTTCGTCGATGCTGTCGCCACTTTCGCCATCTCCTCCGCCATCACGATCGTCTCCGTCGTCATCGTCCTGAAGGACTCCGCGCCGACGTTTACGAATGGACACCACTTGCACCTTGCTATGTGGTGGTGGCCGGGTGCTTGGAACAGGAGTCGACTGTACACGAACATGCGTAGTCACCTCCTCCGTAGCTGCCACGGTAGACACTATGTGCTCGACAGCACACGATACTTCACCTTGGTCGGCCACATCCGGATCCTCAGCCGGGGTTTGCGCTATAGGCTTTGCGCGAAGTCTTGGCGGCGGCCTTCTTCTCGCGCGGGGCCATCAGGTTGGCCGGCTTCTTACTCGATGACGCCATGACGTCTCGGGGAGGCGTGGGCGTGAGCTCAGTCGGCGTCTCCTTTTCTTCTGAGGGTGTCGCCGCCTCCGCACTCCTTTTGGTTCTGCTTGTCTTTGTCGCCGTAAATGGCGCTCACGCCGTTGGACCGCCAGGTCGCCCTCGCCTCGTCGCGCTCGTTGCAGGACTTCAGCTTGAAGTTTCCGCTTGGCGGCAGTCATCTTGTAGCGAGGAGGTTTGCCGAAGCTCCCAACCATCTCTGCTCGACGGCGCGTTTTCTCGAATGGCGCTGGTCGAGAGCTGTCGGCCACTGAATTTTTGTTGGGTGGGAGGTGCCTGTCTCTTTCGTTTGTTTATTTATGTACTGTGCCTCAGGAACGAGACCCTAAGCCTGTGCATTTGGCCCTTATCTACCCAAACAAACATCTTGAACTCAGTATGGCTCCAGACCAGGCACACCGCCCATACAAATTCCAAACGAAAAATCTGCTTATGATGAACCGTTCATCATAAGAAAAAGTGAACAAAGATGCCGAAAAATAAATACACCTCTTATGATGAACCGTTCAACATACGGGAAGTAAGGGGTTAACCAACCGCCCAATCCAGTTTTGAGAAGAACTCACAATAATATTCATCGTCCTCAAAAGTCAATCTGTCAAAGAACTTACAATAATATTCATCGTCCTCAAAAGTCAATCTGTCAATTCTGCATCAAGATGCCGCCACCAAGTCGCCGCTTCGACCCGCAGGCGCCTCCGTTCGCTCGGCACGCTGGCAGCCCCGTCCGGTCCCTCCAAGTCGTGAGTACGCGCCCAGCTCGACGCTCCTGCTGCGCGGCTTGGCGCCAACCGTCGACGACGAAATGGTACAAAGTTACCCAAATCAGAGCGCTCTACTGTCCACGCAGTCTGTTGCAATGCTGTAATTCATACAAAGATGTAGACACAGACATATACAGGAGCAGCGTAGCGTTACGTTGAGCCCCTTTGTAGCTCCGCAGCACCCGATTCCGAGCCGAGACGAGCTCTCGCGGACATTCCCCACGTACTCACCGCCCGCTGTGCTGTTGTGTGCCCTATGCCCCGTTGGACGGCGGCCACCAGACCTTGAACAGTCTGCGGGCCTTCGGACCGGTGTCGGCTCGAGTTATGCACGACAAGGTGCCTGAACTCGCATTAGAAGGCTCTGAAGAAGGAGCAGTTAGTGACTAACTTAACTTTTGTTTTTATTGTGAAATTACTGCTGCTCAGGCTGCTGGGGAACCTAGTGGGTTCGCCTTTGTCAACTTTGGAAGCGTGGAGAGCGCCACGGAGGTGGTGTGGGTGGTGGCATTGCCAACTTGCTGGAGTGCTCTCTTGTGCACTGTGTGATGCGGTAGTTTTGGTGTTTTTTCGTGGGTGCAGCTTCTCAGCCTCTTGTGTTGGAGAACTGAGTGGTCTATTTTTGCTACGCGGATAACTTGCGTCGGCGGCCACCACGTGATGAGGATGTGAGACCGAGTTGGGGAAGTGGGCAGCATGTTGACTCGTTCCGCGACCAGCATGGAGAGCCATGATAGGACTGGATTTGAGATGAGGTGGATGCTCGTCCAGTGCTTTATTCGATTATGGTTACTTGACCTCTGACAATATCATTCTGTTGCTGTGGCAGTGCAATGTGATAAATTTTGTTCGGCGGATGTCATGTTTCCAGTGCACCGCGCCCAAGACTGTCCATTCTAAGGAAGTGATACTACCAAGATACTACCAACTGCAGCGTTTCGACCTCAATACCGATATGGCTCTCACCACCGAGACCAAGACACTGCAGGCTTTTTGTCTCCACCATCTTCTCACGATACTCGAATAAGAGATGAGGAACGGGGTGGGCGAGGTCGGAGCGCAAATGACGAAAATAACAGGATTACTCCGTCGAATGTGTTAATGGTGCGCATGCTACCACCGGACATCGAGGAAGGCGAGGTGCGTTCTAAATGTGCTTAGGTCGAGCGCTGCCCTCAAGTATTTCAATGTCTCACCGTGTGTGATCTTTAAAACATTTATGCAGCTCCATGTGTCATTTGCAGAGTTCGATGGTGTACAAGATATTCGATTGACTCGAGATCGTGCGACTAATTTGTCTAGGGGATTTTGTTTCGTTAAGTTCTGCGATGTTGAAGTACACCTTTATCTTGGTGTTCTGCTTCTCACACGTTGTGCAGTCGGTGTAGTGTTTGTTATTCAACAGTGCATGACAAATGTGTGGTATGTGTATGTACTTAATTGTTGTAGACGGCGACGCAAGCTTTGAAAAAGTGCCAGGGGTTGCTTGTTCTTGACACCCCGTGGAGGTATCGTATGCACGCGATACGCTCTCAACGAAGTCCCACTTTCCAGCAGAGTCGTCCTGGAAGTTCAATGACAGTCACTGCAATGGTGCAGGCACAGTGGTATCTCGCACACGGGCGCGATGCTGATGCGATGAATCAGGTGAATATTTGTTGTGTTTTCGTATGCTGAATGGGACGACAAGTCACGTCCAGAACGAAACAAGTATCTGATGCTTGAGGTTTTCATCGCTTCTGCTACACGCACGCATTTTCGCTGCATGCCTGGGTGACTCGTTACGGCTGATTGTGCGCTTCAGCAGACCAGTGTTGCAGACGACGTAAGCGCGCTTCTTAACAACGTCGCGGCTGAGGTTGGGCCTCACTTCGAAGAGCCCAAGAAAATGTGGCCGCCGACATTCGAAACTGCAGGTGGTAGCTACGTGTACGCGAGCTAGTATGGGCTCTACTGGGATCCGGACAGCATGCTTTACTATGATGCGCAGAGCAAGGTGTACCACAACTCGTGCACATTTTATCGGTGGGTAAACCCTAGTGGCAGTTGGGCGGACGCCTTTTAAGGCTTTGTGCCACCTCTGCCAGTGGACGATGCTGTATTCAAAGAGTCCAGCGTAGAAACAGAGACACCAACACTAAACAAGCCAGGACTGAGCTAGTCGCTTAAGGAGGACAAGAAGAAAGGCCCGACGATATCATTTGGCATAAAACCCACTGCATTTGCCTCCGCATCGTCTGTTGAGAAGGACATATTAATACCAGTGGGTACTAACAGTGCTCCTCCTCTTGCTGCCAGTGCTGTCACCATGGGAAGTGTGGGAATGAAGCGCAAAAGTACTGATATTGCGAAGTGGTCACTACGTCAACGCGAAGCCAAACTGCCAGCAGCAAGACTTACCAAGCAAAGAGGAACCTCTTGGGAGACCTATGTCAATGCATCAATCACAGAATCAGCTCTTCCAGCGGCAGCGCTGGTTTTCGTCGCCTTAGCTGAGGTGCCCGCCTGCACAGTTTTACTACCGGTCGTTGTCGGCTGATGAGCCTCAGCGGCAGTCCAACCTTCGTTTCCCTACAATTATTGGCATGGGGCGTGGCCAGAGGGTGCAAGTTTCGCTAACCATTTGTTGTTTGGTGTTAGCTCTGTCGGCGAAAGTTTGGCTCGTTAGAACTTCTGCGCAAGCATGAAACGCTATCAGAGCCCCATCTGGCCAATTTGGGGAAGGCAAAAGAAAATAAACAGCACATCGCAGCCCAGTACCGTGATCAAGAGCAGGAAATGGAGCGAGATGCAACGAAGCACCGAGAGGACGAAGCTATCTCTTCTGGCCCGGCAGCTAAAGACACTCCGTAGAATCCATCTACTCGCTGGAATCTGGTATCGGTGGGAAAATGCTCAAGTTGTTGGGGTGGAAGAGCGGCCACGGCCTCGGAAACACGGCACTGAAATTACTCCGGCAGGGACCGGCAGTCGAAGCGAGACGGCTCCCAGGCGCCGCTCACAGCCTCGGTGGACCTATCCGAAGCCAATCTGACAAGGAACGTGCCAGGACAGCTTCAGTGTGGAAATGGGATGATGCTTCAGTATCAGCATAACGTTTCCTGTTGCTAAGACGAGAACTCTGCAAACTGGTAAGGAAGTTGAACTTTTACCTATTATAATTGGTACTGATAAAACCATGCAGTTCCTTGTGATTGCTAAACCCTCCTCGTCCGCCCTTTTCCTCATGATATCTTCAACGAGTTGATCAACCTCGTTCCAATTGCCTCGAAATACTGTTTCAAGAGCTGTTTGCACGCCGACTCACAGGAGAACACGCTGGATGATACGCCAACGTGCCATGAAACTGCTCCGTCTCGTCCAGCTCAAGATGAAGCAATCATCCAGCACCACATACCTCGCCAAATTTGAAGGCGAAACGCAATTCATGATCCCTCGCACCAAACGCGCACCACTAACCACAAGAAAGTCTGGTCAACCACTCAACTTGCGAAGATAATCGCTTGCGTGGCATGGCTGAAATTTACCGAACTGCCGCTTTCGCTGGTCGACAACGACAACCACTTCGTCTGTCGCAGCATCCTTTAGGACAAAAATGTCGTCGCCTGCTCCACCATTGCCAGTAGCTTCCTTGAGGAAGTGTTTGAGAAACGGTTTGCAGACACACTTCCACATCTTCCTTGTTAGCTCATGCAGCGACGTTGGATTGCCATCTCCAAGATTGAGTATTACTGAACGACGTAGCTTTCAACGTTCGGAGCGGCCTTGAATTATCGCGTAGTATATTCTGTCTATGTCGAGAAGTCTGAAAAGGCGTTAAGATCGTCAACAAACGTCACTTTCAACTGCTTTTCACGAAAAAATGCTTCGATTTCCTCGCGTCTGCGAAACCCACCACCAGGTTCTTTCCTTTTCTTCAAAATTGCCTTTACCACTTGATCAACCTCTTTCCATTTTCCTCGAAACGGTGATTTGAGCGCGGTTTTGGTGGCTGAATTGATGGCAATGACGGGAGAGCATGCTGGCTGATATGTCAGAGACCCATGAAAACTGTCACTTTGTTCCCTACTTACAAGATAGCAATTGGGAGGCACAGTAAACGTTGACAAACCTGAAGTGGCAACGCAATTAACCACTCCACGAACGAAGAGCGCTCCACGTTTTGGAGAAATGTTGGGCAACGATCCAAGTTGCTCAAATACGTTTTTGCTTGGCTTGGCTGGAATTTACCGTACTGCTTTTTCCTTTGATCCAGAAAAACAACTTCAACACCGGTCGAAACATCACGCAACGCAAAAAAATATCGACCCCAGCTCCACCATCGCCATTCATTGCTATGAAGCCTTTCGAAATCCAGTCGACTTTTCGCAACGCATTGTTCTTTTCAGGAATGAGTTCGCTCGTATCTGCACCAAATGCGTCTTGACAAAGGAACACTTCTGATAGTTTCAAATGGACTCGAATTTTACGCGTTGCATCATCCATTAAGGCTCCACACAAAAGCGTTCCAAGTGAGACGTCCGATCTCTCCAGCACCAGAAGGGCATTAATTCGTGTTAAAGGTCACAGATCTTGGAGGACGAAGCGGAGGGAGGCTTGAGGCTCTGGAGTCGACCGGAGCGAAGACACTTGACCACTTGGGGTTTGAAGGAAAATTGGAAAGTGATTGATTCGGTCCTTAGTTCGCAAAGGGCTTGCTACCTCTAAGCCTACTAGATATTCTACTGGATACACTCTACTGGATTCCTGAGTTGCTCCAGCCAATCACAGAGCGCCACGCATCTTGCCCATCTTGTACCTAGTATCCTGTCGCAAGTATCCAGCGTGGCGTAAACATCGATGACGCAAACATGTAGCGTAAACATACAGAATGATTGAGCAGGCGGTGAGTGTTGGTCATTGGCACAACCGGTACTCGTACCAGTATACCGGTACCCCACGAGTACCATAACTCAGGTACCGCAATACGCCCCCTCAATGCGAACACTCTGTCACGCCGAGAGCCTGAGTCAGTTCCTTGTGGCGTGGCCCCGGCATCGCCTTCGTCATGATATCCGCCAGCATCGTCGCAGTTTCGCAGTACTCCACCGTCACTTCACCGCGTTTCACTTCATCGCGGATGTGGTGGTACTTGATGTCGATGTGCTTGGCGCGACCGTGGTTCACGGGGTTCTTCGTCATCTTGATGCATGACTGGTTGTCCTCGAAAATCTTGAGCTCCGGGCACGCTTCTCCAGCAACCGTGAGCATTTCACACACTAATCGGTGCACCCACTTGCCTTCTTGGATGGCCAGGCTCAGCGCGATGTACTCCGCTTCACTCGTTGATAGCGACACGCTCGACTGCTTCTTGCTTCCCCAACTGATGGGAGCACCTGTTAGCAGGAACACGTAGCCCGAAGTCGACTTGCGATCCGCGAGATCGCCGGCCCAGTCTGCGTCAGAGTATCCACGAAAGTCCACGCTGTCACCAGGCTTGAAGCAGATGCCGTGTGACTTGGTTCCCTGCAGATAGCGAAAATGCGCTTCACGGCCATCCAGTGCTCCTCCTGTGGATTCTCCATGAAGCGTGACACGTAGCCCACAGCATATGCAATGTCCGGGCGAGTCGCAGTCATGAGATGCATGAGCGCACCCACAGCTTCACGAAATGGCGCGTTCAGCTTGATCGCCGAGTCGCTCGCAACCAGTCGTGAGCTCAAATCCACGGGAGACACCACAGCCTTGCACTCGTCCATACCGAAACGCTTCAGGATGTCATCCACATACCGCCGCTGGCACATCGTCACGCTGCCGTTCGGGCCGTCTACCAACTCGATGCCTAGAATGAAGGCACACTTGCCGCTGTCGGTCATCTCGAAGCGAGTCTTCAGCTCGCGCTTGGTCTGCTCGATGAGCTCAGCCGAACTCCCGGTAATCAGTACGTCGTCCACGTACACGAGCAGCAGCACGCAATGACCGTCGACTTCCTTGATGTAGAGGCACGGGTCATAAGCCGACACGTGAAATCCGATGGAACACACGAACTCGTCGAACGTCTCGTTCCACACGCGCGATGCCTGCTTGAGACCGTAGATGGCTTTCAGTAACTCCACGCAGTCGAAATCGCCATCCAGCTCCACGCCTTCCGGAACGACGCAAAACACGAGTTCCTTCATGATGCCGTACAGGAACGCAGTCACCACGTCCAGTTGGTCGACGGGCCAACCAAAGTATTTGGCTAGGGCGATCACCATGCGCAGCGTCACGTACTTGATCACAGGCGAGAACGTCTCGGTGTAGTCGATGCCGTACTTCTGCTTGAAGCCCTTGGCCACCAGGCGCGCCTTGTACTTCTCGATTGATCCATCGGCTTTTCGCTTGATCTTGAACACCCACTTCGTACCGATGGCACGCTGACCTGATGGTAGCTTCGCACCGCGGAACACACCACGTAGACGCATCGACTTGAGTTCCGCACGAATGGCTTTGCGCCAGTGCGCTTGGTCGGGTCCGTTGATCGCCTCTTGGAACGTCGATGGCTCCGACAAATCGCTTGCTTCCACGGCGTTGGCACTCGCACGCCAGAATACAGGAGGACTTGAACTGTCTTCATCATCTTTTTCTTCTTCGTCACTTGGCCCTGATTCCACTCGCACACTTGAACGGCGTTTTGGTCCGCGCTCGAACGACTCGTTCGGCGCACTTGCTTCTTCCAGACCAGCTCCACGACTCGCTTGACCCATGTTGCGGTTACTGTCGGAGCGGTTCTTGCGTTTCCCCGCCTGCTTGAAATCCGTCTGGGCAGGGACAGCATCGCTGATATCCAGGTTGTCGAAATTGAGAACGGCTTCGTCTACATCGTCATCCTGATCCATCGCCGAAACGCCAAAAGTCGACTCGTCGAAGGTGACATCGCGACTGATCACCACCTTCCCCGCCTCGATGTCATAAACTCGGTAGGCCTTCGACACTTCCTCGTAGCCCATGAACACACCGGCGCGAGCCTTCGCGTCCCACTTGAGTCGCTTCTCCTTCGGCGTCAGCACATATGCGCGACACCCGAAGATACGCATGTGCTTCACACTCGGCTTCGACTTGTACACGATCTCGAACGGAGTCTTGGCCTCGATCTTGGGTGACGGCAGGCGATTCTTGACGTAAATGGCAGTCATCGCCGCCTCAGCCCAGAAACACTTGTCCAGCTTCGCGTGGTGCAGCATGCTGCGACCGATCGTGACGATGGTACGGATCGCGCGCTCTGCCGTGCCGTTTGTCTGGTGAGCGTACGGAACAGTGGTTTGCTGCTCAATACCTTGGTCTTCGTAGAACGACTTGAGCGAGTTGGTCGCAAACTCACGGGCTCCGTCGTGACGCACGAACTTGATTTGTTTGCCGAACTGCGTCTGCACCTTGCTGATGAAGCTCTTGATGCAGTCCTCGCTCTCCGACTTGGCACTCAGGCAGAAACCCTTCATGCATCCGCTGGCCTCGTCCACGATCAGGAGCAGATACTTGCTGCCACCCAGCGAGTCTTCTTCCATCGGGCCACAGATGTCAAAGTGAATCAGCTCGAACACCACTTGAAACGCTCCACTCTTGTTAATCTGCGGCACCGACAGCAGATTCTTGTTCATACTCGGCACGTACAGCGCGTTCTGGATCTCGATCTCGCGCTCGTCGCCGTTGGGCAGGACCACCCGTTCCATGATAGTCCCCACACCCTTGATTGCAGCCTTGTTGCCGTCAGCCACCGACAGTTCGCCCTCGTCCCGTTCATCGATTTCAGCGAACTTGGCCTTGTTGTTGCAGATGTGGTGCGTCGCTCCACTGTCGATCGCCCACATGCCGGACATACCCTTGCCCGTCGATATTCCACACTCTAACGAAACCGCAAACGCCACTCGGTCGTAGTCGTCCACGTCGTTCCTCCAGTTGATGTTGTTGGCCCCGCGTCCACGGTTGTAGCCACCGCCGCGTCGAGCTCCTCGATTCTCATCCTTCTGCTTGGTCCAGCACCGTTCAATCGTGTGCCCCAATTTCCCGCAGTACGCACACTGGCGAGACTCTCGCTCGGCACTGAACGCCTTCGCAGCGTCTTCAGTCTTCACCGTAGCCGTCTTCTCGCCCTGTCGCTTGATGTGCTCATTCGTCAGCACCTTCACAACGTCTTGCGACCGCAGCTCCGCGTTGCTCATCTCCAGGTTTAGCACGACATTCTCGTAGCTCTTGGGGAGACTGCGTAGCAAGCAGATCGCCACGTCTTCATCCTCCATCTTGGCGCCGATGCTGCTGAGCTTGGCGCTGATGTTGAGGACCTCGTTGCAGTGATGCAAGACATTGCCGCCTTCCTCCATCTCCATGCTGAAGAGCTGGCGCTTCAGGTAGATGCGTCCAGCCTTCTGCGACCAGCCGTAGAGCGTCTTCAATCGCGCCCACGCGACCCACGCTTCTTCACAGTCGTCAACCACGTGATGGTAGTCCGCATTCATGTGGAGTAACATCAGTCCAAACGCGATGTTGCTCGCCTTGACGTACTCATCCTTGATCCGCGAGTCCGCGAACGTTGGCGTTGTCTCCCGGTTCACGACATGCCACACCGACTTGGTCAGAAACACGCCACGCATGTAGCGGTTCCACGTCGCGTAGTTGTCGCCGTTGAACTTGTCGATGGAGACCTTGGTCGAGGCGTCTTGAGTAGAGGACATGGTGCTTGGGCTCATAACCTGTTAAAGGTCACAGATCTTGGAGGACGAAGCGGAGGGAGGCTTGAGGCTCTGGAGTCGACCGGAGCGAAGACACTTGACCACTTGGGGTTTGAAGGAAAATTGGAAAGTGATTGATTCGGTCCTTAGTTCGCAAAGGGCTTGCTACCTCTAAGCCTACTAGATATTCTACTGGATACACTCTACTGGATTCCTGAGTTGCTCCAGCCAATCACAGAGCGCCACGCATCTTGCCCATCTTGTACCTAGTATCCTGTCGCAAGTATCCAGCGTGGCGTAAACATCGATGACGCAAACATGTAGCGTAAACATACAGAATGATTGAGCAGGCGGTGAGTGTTGGTCATTGGCACAACCGGTACTCGTACCAGTATACCGGTACCCCACGAGTACCATAACTCAGGTACCGCAATAATTCGCACCGCATAAAAATATGCTCCGAATGTTTCCCACGCTTGCCACGGTTGGACATCAAAAATCACTGTATCCACATGGTCATGGAGATCACTTAGAGCATGAGCCAATGCTTTCTCTGCTTCATTTTTTAATTTTCCGTAAAGTCTTTCAACATTCCGCAAAAGAGAATATGGCACTTGGATCCCGAAGTCTTCCCCATCAGACGAATCCACCAGCAAGCAGAGTGAAGAGTCTCTGAGTCGTGACCACTTCCACGTCGCATTAAACATTTCATTTTGATCAACCTTTAGTCCTGATACTGCAAAAGCTGCCAACCGGACACGATCACTGATATCGAGAACATTAAGATACGTCTCAACATAACCCGTTCGGATTTCAGCATAGCACTTTGTGATAATCTCCAAACTCACAGCTTCCGATTGATCTTTTTCCCATAACGTCTTCACTTTCAAGAGATAATCGACAATCCATCGTGGAACGCCCCCAGATAAAACAGATTTCGACAAATCTGGGAATGGCGAAGAAGTTTGGCGAATTCTGCATTGCTCTCAAGAAGTTTGACCACTTCCTTCATCGTCAATAGAGTCATCGGAAGTCGCTTGGTGACATAATAGGATGCATTTGCAGTCGAACCCGATGCAATGACGCCCAAATCTGTCCCCGCAAACATGGGCAGCAAAACCAGACTCGACGACGCCACGCACAGCAAATCTCCAATGGCCTCCACGAGCTCACGTAGGAGTGACACGTTGGGATCTTTTCGACGAGCACCAATCTTTTCAATCTTTTGATATTCATCAATGCCGAGAAAGAGGTACATCGTCCCTGGTGCTTGAACTTTCTTACGCAGCTTGCGCTCGACGACTTCGATAGCATCACTCAATGTCAGCTGACCTCCATTACGAGGTAACCGCGAATTAAGCCACTTGCCAAATTTAAATGCGCAATTCTTCTCGAGAAAAAGCGATACAAGAACCGCCACGAGAAAGACGCCTCGATTGGCATCGATTGCTCGACTGGTTGGGGTCTAAACCCGTTAAAGTACGGAACAATCACACGGACAACGTGATTGGGGTCCAAATTCAACTCTCGCAAAATCGTGCCGCCTTCTTCTAACATACGCGTTTTTCCCAAACCAGAAATACCAGAGCAAACAGGCATAACCTGCTTCGTGCGGTCTGATCCTGCTGTGCCCGAAACCGCGATAATATCGCTGAAGCACCGCGCTGCGGTCGTAATCGCCTCTTCCCTTCCAACCAATCGAAACTGTAAACTGTCGGCTTCTAAAATGTGAGGCCTTGAAACAATTGCCTCCTTGTTGGTCATTTCGCTTTCCAAGAATGCGAGGAGATGGTCGCACGAACGAAGATCCACTTCAGGGCCAATCGGCTCCGTAACCGGAACACTCGGAGGAGACGCCGCTGCTGGGAGTTCCACCAGCACGTGAATCTCTTCTTCTCCGGGCTGGAAATCCGGCCCAAGCAACTCCGTCTTCGTAAGCTTCCAGGATGGGCGCATCTTATTATACGCGGTGTCGATCCTTCCTCGCAACAAGTCATCGACACTGTCGTCGTCCTTCAGCCACGCGCCGTTCTTCTTCGCCAAGTACAGCGTCAAAGTCGTGGCGGAACAGCAAGCTGTTCTGTGCTCAAGATGCCAGCAAGAGACTCCTGCAGCGCCTCCACATCTGCATCATGCTCGATGACGACGGAGAAGACGCTCCCTTCGCCGTACACACCACACCGCAGCTTAACCTTATTCTCCATGTTTGAGAGTTTCTTTCTTGCCGCCAGAAAGTTCCAGACTGAGAAACTCTCGCTCAAATCATTTTCCCAAGTCACATTCTCACCCTCTAGAAGAACTTCTTCTATATAAGAACACATCTACGAACTGAAACCGGTATGTCACTCGCGGATGTCACTAATTCAATCACAGCCTTTTTTATAGCATCTCTAGATATTAAAGTCCGAGGCAAAGGACAACTGACTTAGCTCCTAGTAAAAACGATTAATTTAATGTCGTCAGTCACTTCATCTTTTCAATGGATTTTCATCCGCGCTTTTGAACGCAGCACGTGCTTCAGCTCTGACTCGTCCTCGGCCTCTTTTCAGATCACATATCTTGCGATTTCTATGCCATCATCCCAATTCTCTCCAATGCCAATACAAACATCAACTACAACAAACCGATCCACGTCCATCCCGCTCATAACGCATCAATTGGCAACATGTCCGGCGTACGAGCGGACGTGGCTGCTGTGCCGGCGCTGCAGGTGCCCGAGCTCGAGGCTGTGGCGCTGGACAGCCCCTCGGAGACTTGCTCCACCTCCTCCAGCTTCAGCGTGCGCGTGGGGACCGACGGCGACCTCCAGGGCAAGCGACTCGACAGTCCAGAACTTCACGAGCACGCCGAGGCCTCGCTGCATCTCACGTCGTACGCGTTGACAAAAGTTGTAGCAATCAGAAATGATTTTTTTCTGACAATACATCTATATTCGATTTTTTGTTATTTTCTGTGTTTTAGGGACCTCAAGACGTTCGTGAACACGTGCATTGCGTTTTTGGGTTCGGGGGTGTTGGGACTTCCTTATGCATTCCGCAAGTGCGGCATTTTGGTAGGATTGCCAATGATTTAGGTATTTTTTTATTCTGAGTGTTTTTGTGGCGTGGTTTGCAGATGGGGCTGTTGACACTGGTGGGGGTGGCTGCAGTGAGCACCTACTCCATGATGCTCGTGGTGCAGTGCAAGTACAAACTCAAGCATCAGGGCAAATTCGTCACCAAGTACGGAGAAATTGGGTACTTTGCAATGGGCCATGCCGGCTCTGTGATCGTCAACACGGCGCTGGTGGTCTCACAGATCGGCTTCTGTATTGCTTGTGAGACGATGATGAGAAAATTATTGTTGTTTTTTGGCACTGCACTTTGCTGACGCTGTTATTGTTGTGGTGTCGCATTCGTGAGCAGACTTGATCTTCATCGCTTCCAATGCCCACAAGTTTCTGGATGTGTCGAAAGAGCTCGTCGTGTCAGTGTGTGTACCACTCCTGATTGGATTCTCACTGCTCAAACACATGAAGGAGCTGGCCTACGTAGCGCTGCTTGCAGACTTCATGTGCATCCTTGGGCTTGTCGTTGTTATCGATATCGACCTCAGCTACATGGAGTACGATCACGATAACATTGAGGCCGTTGGTGTGGTGTCGAGTGTACCATTCTTTTTCGGTGTGGCAAGCTACTGTTTCGAAGGGGTGGGCATGGTGCTACCACTGGAGAACTCGATGCGGAACAAAAGGAACTTTACGCCCATACTGGTGTCTACAGTTGTGATCATCACGTCGTTGTATGCCACGTTCGGGGTCTGTGGCTACCTTGCCTTTGGTGATGTTACTGAGGATGTCATCACGCTCAATTTTGATGGAAGTGGCGGTTTGGTCACTCTCGTCAAGATTTTCCTGTGTTTGGGCCTGTTCTTCACGTACCCAGTTATGCTGTTCCCTGTATTTGAGGTGTTGCAGCCGATGCTGACGTGTGGCAACAAAAATGAGAGCTCGCAGTCTAACCAGAAGAAAGGCCTCCTTGTGCGCGCTGGGGTTGTGCTACTTACCGCATTCATTGCTGCTGCAGTGCCAAGTACGAATTAATTGTTGCGTTCTGTAGTTGGACCCGATTTTCTAACAGTGTTGCGGTATATTTCAGATTTTGGCCGATTTATCTCGTTCATCGGCTCCACATGCTGTTCGTTGCTGGCGTTTATCCTGCCGGCGCTCAGCTACATGCGCCTCTTTCGGGATGAACCTGTGACGTTCGGAAAGCGATTGCACCAACTCTTCCTGTGCCTGATGGTTGTATTGGGTTTCGCCATGCTTGGAGCTGGAGTTGTCGATGCGTTTGACAGTGTGTTTTAATCTTCGCGAGCCTCGCACCACATTTTAGGGCTCCTATGTACAGATGAGTTAAATGCGATTCAGCTGAATGTTTACCACACTTGTGCATGCCAAAGCTAATGCAAAATACGTAGATTAATCAGTCCTACAATTTACTACTTTAAAGTTCTTAGTATCTTGATTGTCAGTACTGCAAGGTCTCTCCAAAAACGTGGTCGTTGGCAGACCAACTATTACTCAACCTGCTGTGATGAGGGAATCCTACTGTATAACGAGTGCAGTGTGAAGGCTGGCTCAGTTAAAAACTCGCGTCCCATTCTCTTACCACACAAACTATTGCAATGAGCATTAAAGCTTCTACTACTCTTTTAGCATGCTGCATCGAGCAAGCACTTCTTATCCCAACGTTTCGTGTAGTACGCATTGAGACGGCGTCCTCGATCTCTCCAGGTCTCCCAACTCGCTTTTTCTGAACGATTTAGCCCTGGATAAAGGTCTGTGGCCATATCGTGATCGGTATCTGCATCGTGAACCAATACCGATTTTGAGTAGCGATCATAGCGAAGACGCCGATGACCACGCACAACTGACATCTTGCGACTCGGATTATTGCTGTACACCACGCGCTCACCGAAGGTGACATTGCGTTTGAGCGATCGTCCAACACCATCTTGCAGAAATCCTCCTTCCGGGACACCAGTAATATCCGCCAGAGTATTCAAGATATCCACGGCGTCGTCGATCATTAGACCCCCAAAATCACCCAGTCGGCCCTCCGCAATAATTGTGCCTGCCACCCGGGTCACAGATGCGTCTCGAGCCTCTGGCATATCTTCACCAAATTCTGGTGCCTGACCGTTGTCGCCAACAATTACCACAATGGTGTCGTTGAGAACGCTTTCGTTTGCCATGCGGTCCAGAAATTTGCCTAGCTGCATGTCGGTGAAATAGCGCATCTCGAGGTACTTCTTGATGAAGTCTGCGAACTCTTCTCCTTCATATAGAGCCGAGAAATCGGGTTTTTCTGCGTTGGCAAACCATTTTGGTCTAGCTTTAAATGGCGTGTGACTAGAGATAGTGTAGTGAGTGAGGAATAGTGGCTTCTTGGCTTCGCCTTGAGCAATACGATCGCTTTGCTCTTTGTTTTGTTTACTAGGAGATCACCTAGAAGATGAAAGCTCAGATCGTCGTGTACGCCCCAGTTAAAGCCGCGTTGATCAGTGCCATACCATTGATCACTCGTGATTCCCAGATCGCTTTCAGCCAACTCCATCATATCATCACGACCCCACACAGTATCGAAGCCGTGTGAAGGGAGAAACGTGTCCCAGTCGTCGTAGTCAGTCTTACACCCCGTGGTGAAGAACGGTTCGTAGCCTTTGCTCTTAAAAAGTTGAGGGAGACCAGCCAACACAACGTTTGTTTTGCCCCCTGTCATACCGGAGTTGGCAACACTGTCGTACGGGAGTAGTAATATCTAGAACATTACGCGGTCACTTTTTTCCTTACCGTATTTTACCACAAAGAACATTCCTGGAACCTTCTTTCGAACCAGCTGCTATTTTGGCGACGCAACCTCTCGACCATCTGAGAGCGGATGCAACGCCTTTCGATCTGATGGTGGTTTCAGATCCGCTCGACTGTTGGAATACAAAGCAAGATTTTTAATATAGAAAGTCAAATGATCCTGATACAAGAATCTTAATTATATAAAGCCTATATCATATATACGAACAACCGATCCAAACAACTAACCATAACCATGTGTAATTACATTATGAAAATGGAAGACAATGTCCGAAGTCCAAAACTTTAGATCGATGCTACGTTCATCCTATCTCTAAGTATCCATCAGCTGTGTTCGATATTGATAGAGCTGAGGAAATGGTTATGACTATATTCGTTAGCGAGAATCATGAAGAGAGTTTATGTCCTTGTGGGAAAGCTATAAAGCGTTGGAATTATGCCCATCACTGTTCATTCCCTAAGCATAAAACATGGGTGCAGATGATGCCTGAACCAAAGACGCTAATGTCATGGGTTGCTACAGGTAAAGAGCTCGGTGGTTTTAAGAAATCATAAATTTCACAGGATGCTCATGATTTCCGAATTAATTTTTTTCAAAAAATTAAAGGGGTATGTATATAGATACCCCAACTGATAACATGACGTTCGAACTAACTTTTGGAAAATACAAGGGCACGCCGATCGAAGAAGTATATGCTTCTGATCCTGGCTATTGTCGGTGGATGCACAACCAACCCAGTCTCAATATTACTGAGGATATCAAGATTTTCCTTCACTCCAAGTTTCTGAACGATGACAATTCGTATATGATGAGTTGGGGCAAGTACAAGGGAAAGACGCTCAAGCAAATTAGTCGCACTGATTCTAATTATATCGATTGGCTTCGTAAGAACCCATTCGTTATTGAAAAATGTCCTAAGCTTGTCGAGGCTTTAAACCAATAATCTAATCATATATATATTTTTTTAGCTAAAATTCTCTCTTTTTTTCTTACGCTGTAGAGTACTCCAAAACCTCCCCGGTCAAGCGATCGAAGGTTAGCTCTTGCTCACTCACAACCAATACAAGCATATTTGTTCCTTGGCATCCAGCATTCACACCTTGTACCTGAATGGCCTGAGGAATATCACGCTCAGTCAGGCGACTGACATCAGCGATTAGAACGCGGTTAGTTAGCGACCACGTCTGATAGTCAAGAAGACCATTCACAAGCTCAGGCGTCAGATCACCGTTGATCGAACCGATTTTAGCCAGCTCATTGTGGAAGTGATGGAAATCATAATCATGGCTAATATCGAACGTCTGATGAGATCCGATACGAACGTTGAAGTTGCGAATGCTCGAACCAGGGTGAAGCGTCCAAGGAGCCGAATCGAACGGGCTCTGGAATTGCTGTACAGCTGCAGAAGCAAAGCTACCCGTTTGCTCAGCGAAAGGAAGTAGGATAACGTATTTGGCGTTCTTAACAGACGCCGATAGTTGTAGATCGAATGCAGCATTATGCTGAGTCGCCTGCTTACCTACGGCAGCTCGTTGATAAAACCACTGCGCATAACAATCATTGTATCGAATTTTCTTAACCGGCTTGGAAATGATCGCCTGAGGGTTCTCAAGATGTACGAACGGGACATACAAACGAGAAGTCGTGAAAGGCATGTAAGTACCATCGATGTTGGGCTCAAGGGCATTGACTACAGCACCCCAGGAAACACTGAATGGAGCCGAATTAGCGATGACACCAGCCATAGGATTACCGGTGGTGGAAGCCGCAAGCATTATCGGGCATACATTACCGCTCGCAAGAGTAGTACTTGTTAGAGACAAACCCTTCGCAGCGCTTACAGCCACGGCAGAAGTACCCTGGTTGACTCTGAAGCGAAGGCGGATTTGCGGATTAGCCATCAAATCAAGATCCTTGAAGATCGGATGGAGGTCAGTTAGCTTGATCTTGAGCATGTACGACCACGTCCCCATGATCGCATCAGCAGCGTTAGAGCCAGCAACGAAAGCACCGCGAGCAGTTTGGTTAGCGATGTTAGTAGAAGCAGCCGCCGCACCTACCGAAGGCCACGTAGTAGAGAAATCAGCGCCGGCGGTAGGAGGGTTCGATAGAAGACGCTTAACGAGACCATCATTGGGGATAGAGGCACCACCAGCGGGGCCAGTGGTAGCAAAAGAAGACGTGAATGCAGTAGAGTTGCTATATCCATCTCCAGTAGTCGAACTGGTGCAGAGCTATACGCAACGGACTGAGCGGAATCAGGGAATAGGAACGACTCGGCACCATGCTTTTCGACGTACTGAGGACTATAGCCCGTCTGAGCTCGGATGTTGTTCCAAAATAGCTTATAGTCGGCCATACTGATAATGGTCTTACCATTGAGCTCAAGCGACATGCTATCGATGACATTCCAGTTGCCGCACTTTAGAGTAGCACAGAAACGATTGGCAGCAGCGGTCTGAGTGGTACCACCATTCTTCATCGATACCTTGTATGGAAGCATGAGGTAAGCATCGCGAAGACATGCGAATCCCTCTGAGCCATTAAGCTGAGCAGTTGCATCAATGGTAATGACACCATTCTGGTATGAACCCTGATTCAGATCAATAACAAACGGGACACGCTTGCCGGAAGATACCTTGATCTCAGGATCGCTCTTGAGCGAGCTCTGGTACAAATATTGGTCGGATAGTTGAGTTTCACTCATCGTTGAATCTATATGGTTTCTAATATAGTTTGAACGAAATTAAATATTATGAGCGACCTTATCAAGCCAATCACGAGCGATCATGATTTGATCGAACTCGCACAAATAATTGGAGTTCATCTCGATGATATCTATGAATCGAGTGAAATAACAAAACCTATCTCGAAGAAAGGTTCATATCTAATTCTTTTACGGACACCTAACATCGATGTAGGCCACTGGACGGCAGTTCATAACGGTGAGTATTTCGATAGCATGGGAGAAGCAGCCCCGACGAAGTATGGAATCGGAAGATACAACCCCAAGCAATATCAAGGTACCTATGGCGACTATTGCGGCCCATTCTGTATTCTTTGGTTATATTCCAAGCAACACAAGAAACCACAACTATTTTCAAAAATGAAAGATTTAAACTTGACTATTATATAGAATTAACCATGACTTTCAAGGAGTTATCAGTTTCATCAGCTATCCCCGAAGCGAAGCTCAAGCGAGCTTTCAAGACGGGGACATTATCGCTAACTAAAGATGATCTAAGTGGGAGCGGGGCTACACTACATCTACACCCTGAATCGTACGCTAAAGCAGTCAAAGCACACAAAGCGGGTAAAGGTACGCGTCTAACTATCACAAAGAAGGAAATCGGCTATCCGTTCAAGCATATGAATGGTGGAGGAATGTATGGAGCAAGTATTTGGTCTAAGGTATGGGGAGGTATCAAATCAGCTTTTAAGTTCGCTAAAAATTCGGGACTATTGTCTCGCGCAGCTGATCTCGCTGTTCCCGCTCTTGCAACATATGCAGGTCAGCCATCGGCCGCTATCCCCGCAAGAGCAGCCATTCGTTCCATGACGGGTATTGGTGTTTATGACAGTGATTCCGATAAAGAGGGTGGTCGTCTAACTATGACTGATGTGAAGAAGGGAGCTAAGCGAGCTCTATCTTACGCTAAACGAAAGGGTGTTCTAACTGATGCAGTTGATGCAGGAGAGAAGTATCTACTATCCAAGGCGACTAAGCCTGAACATGGGGACCTAATTAAGTCTATTCGAGGGGAAGTCCGTCGTCGTTATGGCGTAGGCGTTGCCAAGCCGAAGGGTAAGAAATTTGCAAAGGGCAGTCAAGAGGCTAGGAGCACATGGCTAAGTTGCGTTCTATGCGAAAGACAGGTGGTTCCTTCCGTCTGTGAGAAAAAAGAAGCATTAGCTACCTTATTTTTTGGTCTCAACAACAACATGATTGAGACTGAAGTATCACGAAAGATTACCTTCTTATCGTTTTGGTTGTAGATACTGATCGTAATTGTAGAACGAGAGCCATTATGACAATTCATCCACGCGTACTGACTAGGTTTGTAAGAAATTAGCTGACCAATCTCTGCATCACCTCTATCAAAAGCGCTGACAATATCACCAGATGCAACGTACTCATTTTTGATCAGATCGCAACGAACGATGTATGATGAGGTCGGATGAATTTGAGGATGCTGTTAGAGAGCTGAGCACTGGCAACGATCGCTGAGGCAGCAGGATACGTACCCGCTGTAAGTCCAACCACTTTTCCAAACTCGACATTATCAATAATCAGGCGAGGAACGCGAGTGGTAGTAGGCAATCCAGTGCCACCAGCGGAGTACAGTCCAGTAGCTGGTCTGGTCCAAGTGCCTCCGAGAGTTGGCAATGTTGTTGGCGTCGGAGAAAAATCGACTTGGCATGCGTAATAAACGCTGTTCTCACTTAGCTTTACGTAGAATACATTGTTTCCCGATGGGTCGATCAAATATGCACCAGCATTGACCAGAGCCGTCTGAATGCTTCGATTGATATCATCGTAAGAATAAATACCATCCAGGAGAGTTATACTGATAGTAGAGGTAGTCGCCGCCGTCGGGACTTCGAGCTTGAAGCCTGTGTTCTGAAACTGGAACGCATCAATGTTGTACTCGCTATTGTACATGCTGATGCTTTGGATTGCGCAAACGACATCACGAAAATCAGCAGCTGAACCAGGGAACGAGTATTTCCAAGTTGAGTTGTACCCATCTTGGATTAGGTTGGTACTGTCGATTTTCAGAAAGCTTGCCATCTTAGTTGTATATAATGCTAAGCATTTTTCTAATCAATAAATCGGAATTACTCCTCAATCGCATAGGTCTATCAAAGTTGTATCGGATTTGTCCCTTGATAGAGTCTATGAACAACATTTGCCCCTTTTGCTCAGTGGCTTTGTTGTAGTAATAGACGATCGAGCGATCATCTACCCCTTGATATTGAAATCTTTTACAACCATCTGTAAATCTCGCTTCGAATTAGCCTTTAGTATTGCTACGTACTCGAATTCAAGCGAATCATCTTATCAGTAGCAAAGTAGCTGTGGCTAAGGAATATGGTACTCAATTTAAAATGGCGACCACGAGTGTAGAAATGTGAAAAGATGTTCTTCTGGAGTAGCTTATCATTACTATAGTCGTCTATGATGACAAGCTCAGGTTTGTTGGAACTCAGTGGCGTATGGCGTACTTGATCGACTTTTGGGGGCGTATCAGGGTCAGCAAAAGTAATGAAATCCCCCAACTTATCTCGGAGGTACTCATAGAGCTCTTGCTGAGGATTACGCGCAATGATCGTTAGATGGGCAAATACGTGAGGAGAATGCTTGAGGATGAACAAGCATAGATTGTTCTTCCCGCTGAACGAGGGACCAAGGACAACCATTCTAAACAGCTTTTTAATGTCAAGCGCAGGGATATCTCCCATACCAGCAGACTTGAACTTTTTGGCAAGGAGGCGCCATAGTTTGGAATACCACTCATGATCGTGTCTTTAATCACTCGATCTATATAGCACGAGACAAAAACAACTATGAGTTCAGGTTTCTCTTACCCCAATCCAATATTTTCATCTCCCATCTATAACCCCGCATTCTATCTATCGTTGGATGCCAGTGGATACCTAACCTATGATTATGCGCAGACTCTATATCTTGATAAGAATGACTATCGCTTGACTTATATAACAGGTATCACGCCTGGAACAGCAACACAAGGTGTAGCCGTCGTTCCAGGCACTAACAATGATATCGGTGGCGTTGGAGCATTTTCTTGTTCTAGCCTCACAGTAGGTGGTTCAGCTGTAGTATCATCACCGGATTACGTATTGTCTATTACCCCTGGTCTTGCCGCGACGTCAAAGGCGCTTGTGCTCGATGGCAATCGCGATATTACGAATATCAACTCACTAACGGCTACAACGCTAACTGGTACGCTACAGACCGGAGCGCAAACCAACATTACGGCAATTGGTACTTTAACTTCTTTGAGTCTTAATGGCAATCTCACGTTCTCAGGAGCTGGACGGACGATAACGGGTCTATCATCAATCTCAGCTACAACGCTGACTGGAACAATATCTACAACGTCTCAGACTAGTATTACTGCTCTAGGTACGCTGAGCGGATTAACAATTGATGGCAATTTAGTATTCAGCGGAGCTTCGCGAACGATCACTAGATACACTATCAGCTACGACGCTAACTGGAGCGCTCTCTACAGCTAGCCAAACGAACATTACCGCTGGTACTCTCTCGGGGCTCACAATTGCCGGAACCTTGACGATGAGTGGTATTAGCCCTAACATCAGCGGAGTTAATCAAATCGATTGTACGTTCTATAGGCAAAATGGTACGTTATACGATATCAGCCGCACAGACCTACTATCGCCTACCCCGGGAGTCGCTGCGTCGTCAAAAGCATTAATCCTTGATTCGTCGGGATATATTGGAACAATCCCTAGTTTAGCAGCTACCGCTATATCCGTAGGCAATACATTAGGAGATGGTAATCTAAAATGTATTAAACTCACTAGGCGGTCTCTATGCGTTTCGGAACAGCCCTAACAACCAAGAACTGCTATACGATGAGTTGGATTTATGACGGTGCCTCAGATAATGATAATCACCTTGAATTCAACACTTACGGCACGAGCGGTACTCTAAGCCTATTCGCGAACGATACGGTTGTTATTGGATCAACATCGACGAGAACCTCTAGATTTTCAGTTATTGGAAACG
>JAAVTI010001211.1:0-24799 GCA_011947335.1 Phytophthora constricta | reverse complement strand
TAAAACCCTGTTTAATACCGTTCCACACTTTTCCCCAAACCGAGGAACCTTGGAGCTTCTTATAGCCTTTCTTAATTTCATGGCGTGTAACGTCCAATCTAACTCCACGACCCGCTTTTGAGCCTTAAGCGCCTTCTCATAACTCGGTGGATGCAAATGAATAATAGCACCAGAACCCTTAAGCTCAGCCTTTGTTAAGCTTAGTTTTCCAGTCTTGAAAGCTTTGGTTGGCTTTGCCTTAGGTATTTCACTCGAGATCGTTAATTCACGATACATGATTGCTACTTTTCGAACAAGTTCTCTAAGCTCCACTCTATGCATAATTAAAAGCTAAAGCACGGTTATATTTAAATTAATAAACCTCTTCAGTAGATCCATTCTATTCTTCTGTTTAGCGTAAATAAACAATAAGCAAAATATGCCGCAATAATCATCTTTAGTACCTTGAAGTTGAATCTCGTTGTATTGTTTTATTCCGTAGCGTTTAGGAGGTCCCTCGCCCATACTATCATAAACACCATCTACGATACATGTCCAGTGTCCTATCTCAAGATCAGGAGGTCTCAATAGAATTAGGAAGGTACCTACCTTGGGAAGAGGCTTGGTAATCTCGGACGATTCATAGATATTTTCGATATTAACATTTATTAGTTTAGCTAATTCGATTAGATCATGATCGCTTGTGACTGCTTTGATTAGATGCGCCATTATTTAATTTTGTTTTCATCTATAGATGATCGTATATAGAACGAATTATTTTAAGATGAGTGACACACAGCTAGCTGATCAGTTTCTCTACCAATCATCGCTAAAAAGCGATCCGGATGTAAAGTATCCTCTAACAAGCGAATCTCGCATGTTATCGATATTAACCAAGGAAGTTATGCAAATGGTATTATTACGCTAGATGCAACTAGCCAACTCAATGGTGCGGAAGGCTTTGCATGTCTTCGCGATAGTTATATACTTCTTCCTTACCTCGTCAGTATGAAGAACACTCACGGATCTCAGGCTCTCAGTAGTGCGGCTAATCGCCTCTCAGTAGGCATGAAATGCGGAGTATGGAATGTAATTGATGCTATGTCTCTAGAGCTCAATGGCAAGTCGATCTTATCAATGAACGAACATAAGATGTTTATCAATAATCTACGTGCTCAAGTTGAGACTAGCGCTGACTATATGGCTAAGCACGGCGCTGAAAGCTTTCTCTACCCAGATAGCGTAGGATCGCTTGTTCATCAAAGTGCTGGATCCACTCTCGGAAATGGATATAGCAACGTTGCTGCAACTACGGGCAATGCTCTTAATATCGCTGACGCTATCGGCAGTGTGGCTACTGGTGGTGCTGTCCTTGGTGCGAATGAAGGATTCGTGAAGCGACTATTGGCTAATCCTCCAGTAGCGAACGCTGTAACTAACGGTTGGCCTACGGTTGCCAATGCGGCTGTTTCAAATGATATCGCTAATCAGTTTGCACGAGGAGCTTTCAAAGCAGGAGACGCTACGGCTGGATCTATTGCTGGTTCTTGGTATTATATGCTCAAGATTAAGCTTGTTGATCTTCACCCGATTTTCAAAGATCTTGATCTCATGGGGTCGCCTCAGATCAAGATCCGTCTGCGTGTGAACCGTGGATCGGCTGTTATTAATTTAGGGACTGGTAAGACCATGACTCTAGCTTCTACAACTCGTCAAAGTGGCTCTACTTGCCCTATTATGGTTACATCGACTAGCGTCGGAGCCCCGAATGAGAATGTTTTCCCTAATGCCGCTACGCAAATTACTGTTGCTTGGGGTGCTATCACTAATTCGCTTGAAGATGTTGTTAATAGTACTTATTTTCCATTTACCACGTGCCGACTATACGTTCCATTCGTTGATCTAGAGAATCCTACCACGATCATCTCTAAACCTACAAAGAATATTCGTTATCTCGATTATTATGCCCAACACTTTGGAGCGGCTCAAGGAGCTCAAGCTGGTAAATCGTTTGATCTACAGCTTTCGGCTAGTCTCAAAAACGTTAAATACGTTGCGGTGCTTCCTTTCGCTAAAGGAACAGCGCCTTTTGATACAGTCGAACAGTTTCAATCTCCTTTCGATAGTGCACCGTGGACCGTTCAACCTGGATCTGCTATTCGTAACTTTAATGTACGCATTGGCAACAGTCAAGTGTTTGATCTAAATCATGAGTATGATTTCCAGAATTTCTGTGACGAATTCTCGAAGCTGTCGGCTATTAACGGTGATATGACGCCTGAATTATCGAATGGTCTAATTGATTTCAAAACATGGGCCTCGACTAATCGTGTACTCGTCGCCGACGTGTCTCGTTTAACCGAAAAGGATGTTCCTCAGTCGCTTCAGATTAAGGGGACGAACGCATCGTCTCAGGATTGTAATCTGATCGTTATCGTTGCCCATGAAAATGAAATGACTTATAATCGTCTCACAGGGGAGGTAGATGACTATACTGCTAATTAGGCTCTCTCATAAAAAGAAAACACTATTTTGTCTCGATGAACAAATTTTTTTTTTAATTTGACGTTTGCAGGTTGTAGTTAATTGATGGTTTCTAACTCTTTGAGTAGTCGTGAGCATTTTTCTTTAACGAACTGATTGTTGCGTAACCAATCGAGATATTTGGGATCGACTCTCTTGATATAATCTAGAGTTTTAGTCTTATGACGACCCCAGGTCATAACGTATTCATCGGTTTCTTCTTTACTATCCGCGAACTTAGTCGTAAGAAAGTCTTTAATCTCATCGCTCGCGTTTAAACTTGGTTGTTTGCTCATCCATCGGCAGTAACTTGGATCGATGGCATAAACCTCTTCGATCGTCTTGTCCTTGAACTTACCAAATGTTAGTGTTGTCATTGTTATCTATATACTATAGGAGGTAGAGTAATCTGATAAAAAATAATTAATTCATAATTGTTGCTTATCGTATGATATCTTATTATATACTTATAGAAAGTTCGCTTAAGATGGCAACTTTCTAAATTCTGATCTTGATATTTAAATCATTATATAAATGATGTTGTCAGATTTGTATGTAAGATTTTTCGGCGACATTGTTTCTATAATCGTTCCTATGAATATTAGGTGCTTGATGACTTATGAAACATCTTCAGGTTAAAAGGAGTGTTCTATTTAATATAAGCTGTTTAGAGGTCTTGTCATTATTTTCACTCCTACATTTAAAATTGGATTAAATCCATGTTTAAATGCTTAAATGTAGGATTGAAATTTTTTGGTAGTCATTTCAGCTCTGATTTCACTACTAAGAGGTCCTTCGGTGGATCGAACAAGAAGGCGACGGCGTCCTACGCGAGCAATTAGGCACTTCGGTGCAAAGGCTGGAAGCTAGACGGCGACAGTGTGCGCAGGTGGTGGCGTGACCGTGAATAACTGCTGGCTGCTGACCCGGCCAGCAGAGGTGTAGCAGGAGGGGGCGTCCTCTTTCAGGCGCAATGGAGAAGGCTCTCTACGACCAGGTCGTGTCAAGAAGCTCAAAAAGGAGAAGGTGACACGTGCGTGGATTGGCTATACGTCCAGAGTTATTTTTACGTGTCAATGTACCAGCAGCGCCACCCGTGGTGGCTTCATAGCCTCCCACTGGATCATGAGCTTCATGCGTCGCTACGGGCTGTCTCCGGCGTCTCACCAACATCACAATGCTCAATGATGTCAAGTTAGCGGATCGCGCCGTTTCGTACATGAAGTTTCTACAAATTGCTAAGCCTGATATGGATCTAGAGCGCACAATTCTGACGGATGAAACGGCCGTCTATTTTAAAGACGGGCGTAATCATACCGAGGGCATCATAGGAAGTCGCCACGTTGCGGTCCGCTCTACTGAATTTTCATCGATGCGGATTACCGCAGTACTGGCGGTGTCAGCGTCGGGCAAAAGCTTCCACCTCTTCTGATATGGAAGGGTAAACGTTTTCCTCGTTTGATAAAGTTGGCGGCGTTGATGTGGCCCATCAGCCTCGCGCGTAGGTTAGCAGCCAGTTGTTGAAGCGCTGGGTCGACCTCGTCTTGCCGCTAGTCGATACGGGCGAAGGAAAGCCTTTTGTTTGGGACTCGATGCGCGCGCACATCACCAAGGAGGTGAAGGCTAAGTGCGCTGCTCGTAATGTGAGCATGTGTGTCATTCCTGGAGGACTCGCGCCATGCCTACAAGCGGGCGATATCGGCATCTACAAGACATTCGAGGACCTGTTGTACCTCGGAATTAATGCGTGGAAGGAGAGCGACAAGGTGGAGTACACCAAGTTCGGTAACCCTCGTACGCCGTCGGTAGTGATTGTCTGCGGGTGGGTCAGATAGGCTTGGCGCCACACTGACAGCGGTACGGTGGCCAATTCAGTCGCTACTGCAGGTTTTGCTAGCCACTGCATGGCCTGGCATGTTGCAAGACACGACGTGTACGGAGAGATGTTTCGTGAAAAGTGGGAGGCTTCGAGGGAGGCCTAGCAGGACTAGGTCGACTTCAACCCCAACGACCTTCACGATGCACTCGATGGCATTGCTCTGATTGACGAGTAGGCGTGACAAAGTAGACTGTAGTCACGAGTAATACAATGTAACCTTTTGTGAGAAGATGAGGGTACTGTTAAATAGTGCCCCGGGTATTGTTCGGGAATTTACGTTATTGTACTGGCAGGAATTCATGATACCAAAAGTACACCTTTTCAACTTCAATAATGAGACAACTAAAATCAAAACAGGAAAACGTAAGATCAAAACAAGGCCGTGCGTTCGGCCGGGAGAGCTCTGAAATTTGGGTCGTCGGGTGATCTCGCGTTTAAGAATTCTTCTGTTTCGTTAAGCATTATTTAAATCAGTGTACTCGCCGACGATCTGCTCGCGCGTGCCGAAGGAGCGAAGGCGCTGGATGTGGCTACAACTTATTTTACATTGCCTGAGACGGCAGTTTGAAAGTAAGAGGCTTCGTATTAACATTTCCAGCTCTCCCTAGCTTGTGTACACGTCTTATTCATTTCATTGTGCACATTTTGATCTTGTTCGTGGTTTTGTACATGAATATTCGTCGGGCAGGGTTTACCAACAGTCTCCCGAGTCCATTACTACATTACTACTAATCTAATACACTATTTAGTATGGTTCGATTACTATTCCACTACAACTGTAGTAACCAGTTGTTTGCGCAAGCCCCATATATTAATGCTTAGTACTGTTGACGTCCCAACCAGTTTTTGCAATCGTTCCACGTTTTTCACGTTGTTTTCCTACCTTTCATAGTCTCTAGCGGCTTCTACACATCACATTTTTCCTTTCTTAATTCACGTCGCTAAAGACAAAGGTGGCTGGTTTTGGGCCTAATTGCTTTTGTCGCTCCACCCGTAGCCAGTATTAATATATTACTTTTAATGTATCAGTTTGTGTTGCCCTCAGTAGAAAATTGTTTAACGCCATTAGTTCACAACGACAATTCGCCGAACTACTGCCAGCACAAATAACAATTGTCAGTATCTGCTGGAGGAAGAGTTTCAAGCTCACTGTAGAGATTGCTGGGGAATTTGCGTGTATTGCTAGCACGCCGCATTGTAGTCATGTTGAGTCAATAACCAGAGTGCTGCAGGTGGTCAAAACTCTTCCTCCGGCAGCTACTAACAACTAAAAGCACACGATCAATCTCAGGATATAGCGCCAGGAAAGAGTGTCACCCAAGTCAACTCTCGCAGGAGCTGGATTGTTGCAAATTAACTCAATGTGAAGAAGCAAACCCCCATGAATGTCGTGTCAGTTATTTTTATTGCTTGTGAACTACGCTTGAATGTCGCTGGAGTACGCCACGGGTAACATTCGCTTGGTGGCTCGCTTTGCGAAGGATATGCAAGATTAGAGAGCTTTACTAGCGGCGATGTGCGAGTGCTGTCAAAGTTTATAGGTTGAAGTTAGGAACCAGACCAACTTGGATAATTACGCTGGATTTTTCACAAGATCTTGGAGATTATACTGTCTTTGGAGCAGGATTGTGAGCTACTTGATTGTATGCGAGTGTTGGAGTTGCGAGTTAGTATGGATCGTGAGCGAAAAGTCGTATCCCTGTGAAACTCTGAAATTTATTTCTGAGAACTACACGGGATAGAGATGTAAGATTTGATATGCAGCTTATTCACCTACCGGCATGTCTTTTTTCCAGCTGAATAGCGCGCGCGTGAAACGTCATCGTATGCAGCGCGCAGCTTTACAGAGTTCGGGGTGATAGCTTCGGTCAGAAGCAAATCCGCAGCCATCATCAGGTAGCTTCCGCGGTGTTCCTGGATAGTGAGGCGTGGTGGAACCTATTAAATAGATTTTCGATGGCGGGCGAGGAAGCGTTTAACCATCGCCTTAAACGCGGAGAAGCAGTCCTAATGGGGTTCAGCATGGGTGAGTATGGACCGAGACGTAGCAGTGTGGCTGCAGAGAAGTTTGCTTCGTCGAACACATCCTCGATGAGTGTGTGGCAAGGCGCTTTGTCGGCGACAAGTACAACGTTATCGAACGGAGTTGTGCGGCCGACGTGGGTCAAGAGGCGGCCGATGAACTCGTCGCACTTCTCGGAAGTAAACGAGCCGAAGCGTCGCTCTAATACGCAAGTCCGTCTTCAGAAATGCATGCGATCACGTGGACATTGGAGCCCTTGCTGGCTCTGCTCTTGTCGACGGAACGCTTGCCTTTCTTGCTGCGGCCGCGTCGACGAGTACACCACATATTAAAGTTTGTTTCGTCCACGTAAATACCATCTTACCAGGTGCTTTGTGGGTAACAAGCTCAACACCATGATCGCGTCGGAGCTCTTTGTTCACGTCCAGGTTGCGGTAGTTGTTGTCACGATTCGTATGCTTCACCGTGCACATTTTGTATGTCGACGTGTGTCTTTACAGTCTGGGGCGACACTTTTATAGCAAAACGCGCCTCAAGCTCATCAACCATTTCTTCGAGAGCAAGGTAGCAATTTTTGTCGTTCTGACTTATCAGATAGTCGACATGATCGTCTTGAATCTTGCAGTTACACTTGCCTCCGCGATCCTTTATCGGAGACACGTCCCAGCAGTCGTTGTCCTCAGCGGCACCAACCCAGCTATAAGCTGTGCGTATCTTCACTCCGTTCTTGGCAGCGACGTCGCGCTAATTCTCGCCATCTCAAACGGCACGGAGGACGCGACACACGTCGCGTCATCGTACAGCATTGCGACGCTTGGTAGGAAGTAAGAAAAAGATTAGCCTGCCGTGACACTTGCGCAGCCTTTGCATCCATCAATTGCGCCGACAATCTGCCTGCCACCCATTTTCCTGCAACAACGTCCAGCACATTTGGCGGACATTTTCCCGCCACGTTTTGGCATCCGTAAATTTATTTATCGTATAACATGATTGAACCGATATTATAAAATTGTGACAGTCGTGCAGCTTTGAACTTACGTTTTGCAGCTTTGATTTTAGTTGTCGCATTATTGAAGTTGAAAAGATGTAGACGTCCATATGACGGTTTTAACGGGGAAACCTATATCGATAGTTAGATATATAGGGTAAATTTTCCCGTAGATTCCGAAAATGACGTCTGTTTCGGTCAATTCCCAACCGTTTTACCAATAAAACAGCTTAAACGAAAGTACTCAGCCAATCAAAAGTTCAGTGACTCGGGTTGTATCGTTTTTGAAGAATCTATGACTCTTATTGGTCGATTATGTGAATAGTACAATATTTCACGAGAAAGTACGAGTTCTTAGGTGTGGGCCCGCACCAACCCGCACCCCGGTATTTAACCAGCAGGGCAAATCTCGAGCATAGCATTATTGATTGTGAAGGTTATTGGTCAATGTACTCAGTTGAGTCTGCTTCGAACAAACTAGCAAAGTATATAGTTTAACAATTAACAGTTCATCGCTGTTATAAAATAAAATCGCTGGTACAGAGGTTGAATCGGTGGTCCAGGTCATCCTTCTAGCCTCCCCACACACGTGCTGCTGATGCAGGAGGGATGCAATACAAATCTAAACCAATTCCCTTGAGCATTGCCCGCTGAAATTGCCCAGGTCCTATCTACTTTTACAAGCATGTAGTATTCCACGCCCATTTATTTCCCTGCAATGGCGAGCTAATGACGGAACTCCATTTCGTTCATGGCTTCTAACTGTCGGTAGCGAACGAAACTTCTCACTGTTGTTATCAAGACGATAAGCTTAACAAAGAACGTTAATATAGCCCCAACGGATGAAAACTTAGGTCATTGTGCTATTTTCCTGTGAGGTTACAATTTTTGGTATCATGAATTCCTGCCAGTACAACAACCGACAAACTTTCAAGAACCTAATCCTTTCCCTAGAGAACACCCATCCGAACGATGTATATGCGTATACTGTAGCTGAACGCCATTCATTTCAAAATCGACGCGCAATTAATCCCCCTCTCACCTCTCACGAGCTCCTCAACTCGGAAGCGCCCCTCTTCGGAGACCGCGAGTGATTGCAGCGTTGATGACGGCGCCAGCGTGTCTGAGACCGATTTCACCCTTGGGACGACGTCAAGTTCTATAGAGTGCTCTGGCAGGTCCACTAGGTTGGGTGGTTACGGCAGCGATGACCCTCTTCGTCGATCAACGAGCGCGCCTCCTCCTGAAACCCAGCGATTCGAGTCGTGGGCAGCGTTTACGAGTGCATTAGTACCTACCAGGGGGAGACATGCCAGGTAGGACCACTATTTATTAATATTTACCACGTGTTACGGTTGACTAAAACAATTTCGTTTTTGGTGCTTGTTGTGCGATCTAGATGTTCCGAGTTCACATGAATAAGAAGGTTCAATCCAGGAATTCTGTTATTCAACGCTCAGGGTCAAGTGCCGTGCCAATCCCAGACTCGTGGGAATGGTACGCCAAAACGTTAGTGTGTACGCACGAGGGTAAATACAAGACGCGTGGTAAGGGGAAAGGGCGCGTCAGAAGTCTCATGCTATTGAGTGCCCGGCTCAGGTACGATTATGAGAGATTAACCCATAGATCGGAGCCACTGGGCATGTCAAGCGGGTCCAATTGGGTCCAGTCTGGACCCGTCTGGCTCTGTCTGGTCCACTCTGGCCCAGACGGAAATATTATGGTTCCGTCGGATGTTTAAATAAGGCTATCAGCTAACTTTTTGTTTGCATTGTTTCATGCAGATAAATGCCTGTTCAGGTCGTGGATAAAGAATTCAAGCAATTTGCTGTGTGTAATACTAAGGCAACCCTGGACCACAACCACATAGTGAGCTGAAGAACCTTCCGACAATATCCATCTGTTCGAGTTAATGTTCACCCGGAGGTGATGCAAACAGCGGATACACTTCAAAAGCCGGTGCAACGAAGAAAAATATTGTACAGTTCATCACGGAGCACTGAAACTACAGGCCTAACATTCGTGACGTACACAACCTTGTACGCGCTCTTAAAGCTAGATCATTTGGATCGCCAACCAGTGTACAGCGCCGGAAAGAATGGATGATTGAGTTTAGCGATGATCCAGGCAATGTTGGCCGGACGTTTGTAGTCAATATGAGGGAAAAGGTTGGGATTGTAGCTTTGTCATGGTATTAGTTTCTAGCCAAATGCTAACGAGTGTTTTTGCATGAACCGAAAATTGCTGCATGTGTTACTATGCAAACGAAGCACATGTGATACATGTACGACAGATTTCCCGAGGTTCTTTTCATTGACGCGACGCACGGAACAAACTCTGCTAAGTATAAGGTTTCTCCTTTATGGTGCATGATATTTTGGGGAAAGGACAATATGTTCAACACGCATTGCTACAAAATGAGCAGAAGGACACGCTGTCAACAGCGATCGAGGAGTTTAAGAAAACAACCCTGCCTCGTCGAGACTTCAGTGCATCCTCGTTGACAAGGACTTTACTGAGATGGGTGTACTGAAGAGGGCATTTCCAAAAGCCTCGTTGTTACTATGCCAGTTTCACGTGATAAAGTATAGAAGTTGCCAAGGGCGAGTATGATTTAACCTCTGGCAGAATAAGCAGCTATGAGGTCTCGTGAATTTGTTGGTTCACACGAAAAGTGAGCGGGAGTTTTAGAAGCAGCGTCGATACACGTGCCACGTCGTTGGCGTCAGCACAGGCACGCAGAATGATGATGATGACGACTCACACCCTTTTGAAGCGTACTTCACAAGAAATTAGGACAACTGCAGAGAGAAGCGGTGTGCTTATAGATGTCAAAATATTATGACGTTAGGCAATAACCGTCTTGAAGCATCGCGGAAGCAGATAAAGATGTGGTCAATTCTTTTACGTATCTAAATGAGCGCGTTGCTTCGCTGCTCTACTATCAAGATTTTTCTGAACGACCTTTTATCGATCGCATCTTCAAAGTTGTTACTGTGCACCAAGCCAATAACGACGCGGAAATGCAGTACGTTTCGAATTTGATTAGAGAGCACGCGTGTGCATTGATCTACGGGCAGTTCGTTTATGCGATAGGACGAGCGTCATATCGGTATTATGAGGCAATGCCTGGTGTCTATTTTATCAAGAGTACAGTGGACGATGACGATGCTCTCGATGAGCCTAATCAAGAATTTTCCGTCGCCAAGGAGATTGGCAGTGCTCCTGCCCGTTTATGAAGACGCGGATTTTGCCGTGTCGCCATGTATTCTAGTTGCATAAAGCACTGAAGAGGAGACCGTGATTCCGACACAGCTTATGAACCCAAGGTGGTTGCTCTCAACGTTTCGTTCGTCGTTTGCTGTACCAGACATCCATGATCAATCGCTTCGTGTTCTTTCAATCGTTCGCGCAGAGCCGACACAATGGGATTCTTATCCAAAGTATAAAGAGGCGAAACAGATTGCAAACATCATCCCAGATTCGATGAGTGATCTTGGCATGCGCGAATGCCGCGTGGCACTTTAAGCTTTAAATAGTGTGGCGGAGCTATTCAGGCAGAAGATTGATGAACTTGGACGTTTAGTAGGGGTGTCTAACGCTGGTGAAAGTGCTATTCACTCCGGCCTTAGATCCGATGAGGTTCAGATCGAGCCCCACCAGCACCAGACTGAGCCCGACGACTTCTCCATTGATTTGGGCGAGTTATACATGAAGCGAGATGAAGTAGCACTACTACACACTTTAACTGCGTCCAACCAGCTCCCGACCGGATCTCAAACCGATCCCCATATTGAACCGACTGGGTCTCTCGATTACCTCAACCCGACTAACTCGACTGAGCCGGACCGAAACGGATTTGAGCGAGAGCAAATTGGGGTTGACAGTTCTAGAACGGAAACTAGCAGCGAGGAGACGACACGCCTAGGCCGAGTGAAATTGATTTTGAAATCTCTACCCCAGGGCGCGCGAGAAAGACCAAAGCAAAATACATCAGCAAAACAAAGCCAAGAAAAACGTAGCGATTCACATGGTTCGCAAAGATTCGAACATGTACCACAAGCAGCTCAACCTTTTGTGGGTGAAGGAGATTGTGCATGCCGAGCCTACATTTGAGTATTCTGCAGAGCAATTGCGCGAATTTGATTTGTTTCTCTTAGAGAGGAAACGAAGCTTCCTACAGCCCGTCGGATCTCAAAATTATCTGCCAGCAAGTTCCTCTAGTGTTTAAATTAGAGGAACTAAGCCGAATACTGCCTCTCAGCATGCTGAATAAGTGCTCAATCAAGGTGACCGCGCTGCAGCGTAAACATGAAGGGTTAGCTGAGCCAGAGATCGCCGCTGAAATTCCAACTATCGTCATTTTAGCAGCCACCACTATAGTTTTGATGAAGCGGTATCTCAAGACCATGGATGCAGTCAAAATTGTGGACAAGATTTTCAGCTGGACGGAAACAATCGACTTTTCATTCTCAATGGACACGCCATTTCGGGTACATGAATATGACACTTTGGTTGGTAAGATCAAATCCATGTCGCTTCTATCTGAACAGGTAAAGTTATTGTGTGAACGGTTTATTATTTTAAATTATCTGCTAACATGTTAACGTTTCTTGCGTAGTTTGATGTCCTCGACCTAGCTGCTCGTGGGAGTCTGAGTAATGCAACTATAAACACGGTCATGACGAAGTTATCCGCTGCAAATTCGCTAGTTATGACAGTCAGCCCTACTACCTTTGGGTCTGTTGTGGACGGAAAGGTTGCCGTTGATTTAGTGTCACTCGGGAACGTGTTTACTGGCGTATCTGAGGAGCAGGTAGTGATACCAGTCTGCTGCGGCATGAATTAGTGATGCGCCATTATGATCAGTTTGACGCGCAAGGTGGTTCTACTCTACGATTCGATGCTGTCAAGTACGAAGCGTCCGGGCCGTAGCGCAACTGTTGTTACTGCTGCTGGCAAAGAAACTGGGAACCGCTTTCGGATTCAGTATTTTGCTAGTGAGATGGGAACACAACTCGAAAGCTACCATTGCGGGGTGTATGTACTGCTTGCGCTCAAGATATTCACGGGTGCACGCCCTTGGACCGGCTGGACAAGAAAACTCTGATGTACCTGAGATATCAGTACCGTCAAGTTTGAGTGTAGCTAGTTCCTTGGTTAAAATCTCTCAATATATTTTCGTGCCTCCCCAAATGTTTATTGTGTATCGGGCAAGGGCCTTGCTCACCATCTAAACATTATCTAGCTATACGTCGCCGCTCGGTGCGCTGGCTCTCTTCCAGGCGGTGTTAGTCGGTCGATCGGGTACCGGTCGGGTGCAATTGCCTCGTTGCACATTCTCCAGTCTGGTACAGCAACATGTGCCTTTGGGTAATGGGATTTGGAGGTATGAAACTCCAAAACCTTGGTGGGGTGCGATGATTTCGACCCACCCACCCAACTCGAGGCAACCACCCACCCACGTGTCCTTCAAATACAGAAGGTCTCTCATATTGCAACGCGAGCGATCGGATTTCTGCACACCATGGCAAAGCAGCTGGGTCCTTGGGTTTACTTTAGGACAAATGCCATTTGCTATAATAATATTATGCATACTATATGATATTATTTATTATCAATGACATCGATTGCGAGGCCATTTACGTGTGAAAGACGGTACATCCGTTAATGTTAGCGGCACGCACAGGTATAGTAAACTAAATGGGTTGCAGCCATACCTCACATTTAGCTCGCCTCTGGCAAAAATGATATCAAGCTTGCCCCTTAACCCTTTCGCGGATGTGGTGAAGTGATCTGAGAAATTTCCGGGCGATTGCGACTAAGAAGCCAGTGCAGACAAAATCTATCTGATTTGGGGGTAGGGCTGTGGCCAACTGGATCAACATGTCGTTGGAACGACATTCAGCTGGAGGACATCCAAAGTGTACCCATGAGATCAACTTGGGTGTGATCAACTCTGATGATCAACCTTAGTGATCAACTCTGATGATCAACCTTGATGATCAACTTTCGGTGATCAACTCCCGTGTTGCGAAGGTGCGTATAATTATGGGCAAAGTCAAACCAAGGTGGATCCATGTCCTGGTCAAGCCTGTGGTACCCAACTGTTGGTACAGGTACGCAACCAGATTGGATGCAGCGAGTGAGCGACAGGAATCAGGCGATGCGCAAACAACATCTGGGAGAGGGACGCAGATCCGGGAGACCTGTTGATATACATACCCAACAAGACCGGATAGAGCCAGTGAAAGGTAGGAATCAAGGGATGCGCAGGCAGTATCTGGGATAGGGAGACAGATCTGGGAGAGGTAGGTAGGAGAGAAGGTCTTAAGGCATAACAGAGAGAGATTTTCCTTGCAACCCACAACTGACCTTCATTCCGGGTAGGGAAGTATATTGGCTCTTTCAACGACAAGGCACCAAAGGCAGCAAGAACAAGACGTCCCCTGGATAGCTTGGACAGGCGAGACCGTTCCCCGCAAGATCCCACCAAAAGAGGTGGCAAGCAACGACAAGGGCATACCCAACCACGGGTCCGCTCAAGTCGAGGCAAGAGCGATACCCAGTTCCGACCGCTGCGTAAAGAATACCCGCGTGGTCGTCAACCTCCCCATTCCCGTGTACCGTCCGTACACCCACGAAGACCCCAACATATTCACCAAGTCCGCCAGAGAAGCGTAACCCGCCGAGCCGTCGGGTACACAAGGTGAGGAAAAGGCGACTGATCCCCTGGATCAACGGAGTGCCCCCTCCGTAAGTCGGCAGTCTAGGCACAAGTGTGCGAGCGTTAATCACATCAGCAATTTTGTGAGAAGTGCTTCGCCACACGGACAAGGGGGCATTTCGCCTCCATCGAGCATGTTCATAAATATGGGTGGTTTTGACCCTCGATAATGGCAAAATGCCTTCTTCGACGTGAAGGGTCGCCCAAACACACCGTCTTTTCTTTCAATCATATCGTGAGGGATAGGGAGCGGTTCGGGGTAAATGAAGCGGACACACAACCGTTCCCTCCGAAAGAAGATATAATCCCGCTAAACCTGCTGAAATTTACCATATATATGACCGCAATATGTGCAAAGGATGATGAGCTGTTTGAAGTTCGCAAGCGTTGCCACGCTTGCGGATCGAACGAGATCTTCCACGACCGCACGTGAGCTTCACGGCGTGGGCGGACTAAGTCGGAGCCCCCCGCCAACTGCAGCCATGGTGGATCACCGCGACCGCTGCGACTGTAATTTCGAGGTGAGAATTTCCCTGTGATACGCAACGAGCGAGCTGCCGGGGCGCTGCAGCTGGTTACGGCATCGCTGGGCAAGTCCTGGGCGGCACTGAGCGAGATCGATGCTCTGCAAGTCGTGGGTGGCTCCGAGAGAGCTGCCGTGGCAGTACAACTGCTGGTGTCGTCGCTGGACAGGCCGAAGCTGCGGCGTGCCGGTGCCATGGAAGTGTGCGCTGTGGGAGACGTAAACGGTTCTCTTACAACATGTTGCTTGTGCTTACAGCTACCAAAACCAGCAACAATACTCGCTTCTAACGGCAAGCGTCTGTATGGTGTCAACGGAATCACATACGACGAGGTAACAATTGCTAGTGCACATTCGTGTTCTACTTGGTACTGAGAGTGTTATTATGACAGGCGCTAGAGTATTTAGCGCTGGACACGATATTGAGTTCGATAATCTGTACCCGGTTCACCTCACTCTCAAGCACCGCGTAAGCTGTACTAACAGTTACCTCGATTGCCTTAGCATTAATGCTCTTTGTTTAGGAGTATGAAAAGGTAGCTGGATCGATAAGTGAGATCGACGATTTTGTAGGATCATTACCTGTGAAGCAGATGATCGAGATTTATACCCAGCTATACGACGCACGAGAGTTTGGCATGAAGAGCATTTGCACAACTTTTCATGATGATGCGGTGGCTAGACCTGTCCATGGAGATTTCCGAGGTCATGGTTGTTTCTTGCCGTTTGATTTTTCACTTATTAACTATCCACATTTCGTTCACGTATGTTATCAGATCAAGCGCGATGATTTTCAACTCCGGCTGGTATATATCAATTTCCACGTGGAGCATGATAGAAAGAAAATCGACAAGCATGTCGAAGAGAACGTTGCTAAGAGTCGGATGAAGCCGTGGATGCCAAGACACTGCAGCTGTACCACTGGGAGGGATTTCGAAAAGAAAGGTACCATAACTTCATGATCTACTTGGGCAAGGCCATGGATTTTGTGGACGTTCTCATCGATCAGCTCGACGACGTGAATGCCACTGCAAGAAATGCACGTACTATGCCTCGGGGAAATGGCTCGCAGAACAGCCATTCGGCATGATGCCCGACACACTGAGGTCCAATCGATTCTGGCGACGTGGTGGGGACCCATCCAAAGCTCTTTTGGAATAAAAAACAAGAAAGTAGGAGCAAAGAGCGCAAAGAGAACACCAGCGGTTTAAGGGTATGTGCAACTACAAGGTTCTGCGTTACTTGTGAAAAACTCAATATAAACATATCGTAGTGATGAAGAGGAAAGTTGTCAGTACTACATTACAGTGACGCGTACCACGAGGAGACCGCCTCACCCAGCAGAATGGCATGGGTCAGGCCTGCATGGCTGTGGTAGTCACGGGCAGCGCGCCGGCTAGCGTCTCCAGCAAGCAGGTGATATTATCTTGGAACATCACGACGTCGACCGCCCGGCGCATCAGGACAACAGGTTTGTGGCTGGCCCCAGTTCAGGCTACGTGACGGCAAAATCGAGACCACACGACGAAATGTGCACTACAGCGACTAGCGTGGCGAAACGCACGCGGAAATCTTGACCGACACGGCCAACATCACAGGCACCGCGACGATTACCACGATCTGCACGGCCACAAGCCTCACGAATCGGGCGGCGGAGACGGGTTCGAGCAGATTGACAATGTTCAACGCCAGCGTGACGGCTGCAGTCATAACGAGTAGTTCGGCGATCAGTGAGTCGAGCGGCGACAGAATGTACTTGGCCACCACAGCGACGGTGACCACCACAGCGAATAGAACGACATGTCCTTGGTGACCACAGCGAGAGTGACGGCCAACACGACGGCGATACTGACAGTCAGCACGACGGCGAGAGTGACGGCCAGCACGACAGCAATAGTGACAATCAGCAAGACGGCGAGAATGACGACCGGTACGACGGATGGACAGCACGACGTCCGGCAAGACGGCGAGCGTGCGGATAGCTGGACCAGGACAGCAACGGCGGAGAGGATAGTGGATGTGAGACGGGCTTTAGCGGAACCCAGCAAATTGAATAATGGGCCTTAATTCACAGTTCCCGCTCAACGGCCGCAGGATCGCTCCCATGTTGAAGTGTGAGAAGCGTGCTCGGATTGTCAGGTATCTAGAATGACCAATTACACTCAAGAATTTCGCTTGATCGTGACGCTGATTGGTCTATCCGTTGGAGCGAACCCAACGGAGAAATTTACGTGGGCGCACTTTATGCGGTACTTCGATCCGTTTTAACTTCAGTATATGACCAACTTCAACGAGCTATTAGCATAAAAGATTCGTTTTATCTATCGAGTACATGTGGATCGATCGCGCCGGCGTGCAAGCTGTAGTCGTCGGTAGTGCTAGCATTGGTGGTGTCTCCGTCCCCGCAGTAGTCGTCAGTAGTGCTAGCATTGATGACGCCGGTGTCACGTTGGCGTGTTGCAGTAGTACTTGCGCTAGCGGTGTAGTTGTCCATGTAGACGAATTAAAAGTACTGCGGTGTTGTTGTTACCGTATCCGTAGTCGTCGTCGGTAGTGCTAGCATAGGTGGTGTTGACGTCCCCGTAGTAGTCGTCGGTAGTGCTAGCAGTGGTGGTGTTGCCGTCTCGCGGTAGACGTCGGTACAGAATTTCCCGGCAAAATGAGAATCACAATCTCTGATTTACCTCGCACAGATAGTCCAAAGCTGCAGCCGTTTTGCTATAATCACGACTCTGTACGTACACATGTAGTTCGTAACATCTCAGTCCTTATTGGTCCCACCAGTTTCCTTTGCCGGGGAATTCTGTAGTGCTAGCGGTGCTGGTGTTGCCGGTTATGCCGTAGGTGTCAGTAGCGTTAGCATCGGGGCGTCACGTCGTATAGCGCTAGTGGTGTAGGTGAACACGTAGACGAATTGAGGCACGCTGTGCAAGCTTGCCGGCAGCAGTACATGCAGTGGTGGAGTTGCCATCCTCCCCGTTTTATCAGCGAGCGCCGCCTCACTTCATCGATGTGAACACCTACACTGCTAGCGCTAGTACAACCGCTACACGCCAACATGGCACCGGCGCAATAAATGCTAGCACTACCGACGACTATTCCGGGGACGGCAACACCACCACTGCTAGCACTACCGACGACTACTACGGGGACGTCAACACCACCTATGCTAGCACTACCGACGACGACTACGGATACGGTAACAACAACACCGCAGTACTTTTAATTCGTCTACATGGACAACTACACCGCTAGCGCAAGTACTACTGCAACACGCCAACGTGACACCGGCGTCATCAATGCTAGCACTACTGACGACTACTGCGGGGAAGGAGACACCACCAATGCTAGCACTACCGACGACTACAGCTTGCACGCCGGCGCGATCGATCCACATGTACTCGATAGATAAAACGAATCTTTATGCTAATAGCTCGTTGAAGTTGGTCATATACTGAAGTTAAAACGGATCGAAGTACCGCATAAAGTGCGCCCACGTAAATTTCTCCGTTGGGTTCGCTCCAACGGATAGACCAATCAGCGTCACGATCAAGCGAAATTCTTGAGTGTAATTGGTCATTCTAGATACCTGACAATCCGAGCACGCTTCTCACACTTCAACATGGGAGCGATCCTGCGGCCGTTGAGCGGGAACTGTGAATTAAGGCCCATTATTCAATTTGCTGGGTTCCGCTAAAGCCCGTCTCACATCCACTATCCTCTCCGCCGTTGCTGTCCCGGTCCAGCTGTCCGCACGCTCGCCGTCTTGCCGGACGTCGTGCTGTCCGGCCGTGGTACTCTCGCCGTTGTGCCGGTCATCACTCTCGGCATTGTACTGGCCGTCACGCTCGTTGTCGTGCCGGAAGTCGTGCTGTCTGGCTATCGTGCTGGCCGTCACACTCGCTGTCGTGCTAGTAGTTGTGCAGGTTGTCCGTCGTAATGACCATTGTGCTGGCCTTCACTCTCACCGTTGAGCTGTCCGTCCGCGGACGCGCTGGTCGCCATGCTGGCCCTGTCGTCCTGCTCGCAGTGCGTTCCGTATTGCTCGCAGCCGTGCGGCATGTGCTGCATGCCACTGTGCCCTTGATGCTGACCGTGTTCACCAAGCACCTGTCGTCCTGTCTGCCGTTCTGGCCACCGCCTCCGGCTTGTGATGCACATCACAAGCTACCCAAGTTTGTGCTGCTGAGTTGAGTGAAACGAATGACGGTCTACGCTGGCATAAGGTGAGGCCGACATCCATGACGTTGCAGACAACTCTTACACGATGCATTGATTTCGGTACGCTCGCCACTGCGGCGACTATGCTATGTATGATGTTGCTGTTGATGGCTGCTGCTGAACAACCGGACTGTCGTTGGTATCCGTGTCCCCGTTGCGCTACTTTGTGAGGCTTGCTGGGCAGCCGACGAGTCCGGAGGCAGCGGCCGAGCGGAGGCCACCCGCAAGGAATGGTATTTATCACCACAAGGAGCACTTCTAGAGTAGATAGTCGACGCCAAATTTATATTGAACTTGTCGGCAAGACATTCTACATATACGAAATGTAGATTATCATTCATTACCAAACGCACTGTTTAGCGATATTGCTGCTGTCACCTGCTCGACGGGAGCAGGTACGTCCGTTGGCTTTTGTATTTCTTTCAACTTACAGAGCTCTGTTAATTTGCGAATGTTACCTTTGGGTGAAAAGAGGCCCTTGGAAAGGCAGAAACGATGTAATTTATCCCAGTAAGTGAAGTCCGTGTCGGGGCACATATAGTCCATGGGTTCGTCGTTGTAAACTCCTCTACAAAGGCAGACCGTTGTGCTTACCTGTCTTTTCAGTCGGCCACCGATCCCCAGCGGCAGACAACACAGGCCCTTCGCGTCCGACCACAGTTTCTCAGATGTAGCGATGCTACATCTGAGCATTGCTTCTTGGGACTTCAGACACAAACACAGCCGGAGTATCTCCCCGCTTGGTGACACATTTGTGCTCGAGCCAACATCCTAAAAGGCCATCCTACCATCACTAGCAGCATCGGCCTACTTGCCGGATATTAGTTCCGACGCAAACTCCACAATAAAGGCGCGGTGGGGATCGCGTTGAACCGACGTATCCACCACAATACGGCGGGTAAGGTAAGCATTTGACTTCGCGATATCGATGAGAGCAAGTGCTATTTTTTTGTGCCACTTTTTGTAGGAATGTCAATCCGCAATCGAGAACCGAGCACGAATCTGGTCGAGGCGATCTACACCCTGCATGTGTTTGTTGTACTGCCTCACGCATGAGTAACTTTGGCTAGTACCTCCCACTCGACGTTCGACATTTGTAATGGCCGATGGATCTGCATTTGAAACAATTTGTACAACGCTGACGTCGCACCACGAGGCTGCGACGATAGCATGCTCCGCAGATACACCCTGCCGGTATTCACCACGAGAAGCTCTCTTTTTATCTAGCTCAATATGTTTCGGTAAATGCTTACTCGGTCCACGCACAGTCCCACGAGCATATAATCCCCTAAGTTGTAGTGCTTGCAGTAATTGTACCGACGTGTTGTTGTTATCCATATTCACAATGCGATTCGAGCCGTGTATGGGAGCGTCACCTCCAGTACGATTCTTCTAATGGCCGACACTTTCGCTTCCACCCATTCTTCATGCGTGCTCTGCGCTTCATCTACAGGTGCGACACCGTCCAGTCGGTCGTTCGTGCTACTCTTGCAGTGAAAGCGATAATTGGTTGCTATCCATGTCGTCGCGCAGCACAACATGTAAAACTTAAAGTGATATTTACTAGTTGGTCCCATATGATTGAAAACTATAACTTGCCGACCATGTCGTGAACGGCAATCCACACTTGCCTCATCCAGGGCAACGTCACGCCCCATAGTGATATACATTCCACCCGTACACTTTAACCCCCAGCACTTACGGTTGTATATTACAACATCGCTTTGTGCACGTTTTCGTAACATGTTGTTAAATACAACATGTTAAGGACTGCCCATTTCGCAAGGTTTATGTATGTTTGCACGCGGGTAGGTTCGAGTTTTATAAAAACGAGTCTAGGATCTGCTGCACGGTGCAAGCGCAGGTCTCACGTTTTCCCGCCCAGTTGATTGCTCAGTTGTTGCGAGCGGCCGCCACGCGTCCAGACCAGTCAGTTTGAAAAAAGCGCGAAAGGAAGGATGGCGCGGAGGCGTGAGACTCGGCGCGAGTCGTATGCTTTCAAGGCGCAACTGGCGGGGCTGGGACAAGGGGCGCGCAGGCCATTGGTGAGCATCGCGCATTCATCGCTGGGGAACGAGGAGCAGACGTGGACTTTGAGGCGTTGCGACACACCCAAGACAAGCCTGGACGTGTTCCCCGCCCGGCCGGAGCACCTCCACGACCACCCATGGGGAAGATCGCCGCGTACCGGGCGCTGGTGGAGAAGGAAAAGGAGGAGAACGACGCAAAGAAGAAGGGAAAGCGCCCCGCTGCGAAGTCGGCGGCTGCAGGTCCTGCCAAGAAGGTGTCCAAGAAAGAGCAGGCGCGTTTAGTGCGAGAGGAAAATATTGCAAGGGAGGCGAGCGCAGTGTCGCGGGCTGCTGCTGTGGAGACTCGGAAGAAGCTGGCGCAGATGAAGGAGCGGCGGCGTTTGGAGACGGATGAGAAGCGAGGGGCTGCAGCGCGTGCTGAAGCGCTAGCCCGCCTGGAGAAGGACCCAGAATCGGCGAGCCAGGCTAAGAAGGGCAAGGCGTTAAGTGGAGCGGCGGGCAAGAAGAAGCGCAGGACGAGCCCACACGTACCAGTCCAAGAGGACGACGACGCAGACAACGAAAGTGAAGGTCTTTCTTTAGCAGGGTGCGTATATGCCCTTACTGAGTTGTGGAGTGTAGATACTAACTCATATGTATGTGCGCAGAGATGCATCGACAGTCGAGACATCGGAAGCTCCTGTGACAGAAGCTTCCAGCACGCCGAGGCCCGCACGTACACCTGTTCGGTAAGTGATCTGGGTAATGTTGTATTTTACAACATGTTTGAATGCTCACACGTTGTATATTGTGCTTCGTCGTCAGGACTTTGGATTTGAATGCACAGCAGGATATTGACTTTCCTAATGAAGAAGTCACACCGGGGAGAGCGGTGAGCCGGATGACGTGATGAACTCGGATGTGGAGGGGGACAGCTCTGACTCGGAAAGCTGGTACCTGGAGGGAGCAGTCGTTGGGGAAGCAAGTGCAGCTGAGGAGGAGGAGGAGGTGGTGGTGGAGGACGAAGAAGCAGCGGTCGATGACAGCAGTGACGACGGTTTAGATGGTGTGGCGATTGCAGAGCGCCAGAGGAAGAACTCGTACAAGAGGCTCGCTGCAAAGCGGCTGAAGGAGGCTGTGGAGAAGTTGACGCGGCCGTGGGACGATACGGTGGATAGCTGGAGTGAGCTTACGCGTGAGGAGATGGCGGTGCTCGCCCAAGACACAATGGCTCTCAAGAAGGTGCGCGCCGATGGCTGGAACCTGGGTACGTGCTCCGTTTTGTTTACGTTGTATATACTACATTTTATAAAGTTCTGATGTTGTATATGTCTGCATTAGATCCTGACACGTTTCCTGCTGACAGTAACTATCCTGGACTGTACAGCGGTGAGTACGACCCTACGGAAGATGTGCTTGCAAACTCGGAGTCGCCATTGGACTTGTTTTTCTTTTTATGCCCAGGTCCCTGTGGAGCAGAATCGCAGCGGAGAGCAATCGGTATTATAACCAGCATTTGAACGAAAGAGTTGATCGGATGTACCAAAACAGCTAGACGCCGGGAAGGACGTGACACATGAGCAAGTCATGGAAGGGGAGACTAAGAAGCACAACGAGATCAAGGGCCATGAGATTGTGCGATGTATTGGATTGCTGGTGGCACGCATGCTGTGCCCTCACTCACGACGTCTCGCGGATCATTGGGCGACTTCAGTTCCTGGAGCTGTTCCTACTGGCACTTTTGGTCGCTACATGTCGAAGGCGCGCTTTGGGCGCATCATGCAGAACCTACATTTCTCCGACAACGCAGACCCACGGGCCGCGACAGACCGGGCTTGGAAGGTGAGACCTGTGGTGGAAAAGCTGCAGAAAACATTTCGTGCTGGCTATAACGTACCTCCAGTCCTCGCATTTGACGAGGCGGTGATCCCGTCACGCAGCAGACACAACGTGACACGCCAGTATCTCAAGGACAAGCCCCACAAGTGGGGCACTAAGCTGTTTATGACGTGTTGTGCTGAGACTGCCTACTGCTTGCGGTACGTTCATGTGTTGCTGCTTATGCGTGTGTATGTGTGCGTGCGTGCTGTATGTGTGCCTCTCCATGTGATGCATGTTCGGTATGGCGCCAAAAGAAAACTCGCGACCCCACCATGGGGTCCGCGAGTTTTTTGTTAAGTTAAACACGTTGTATACGCTGTCGTGAGTACTAACTGACATGTTGTATATACGTTTTGCTAGACTGGAGGTCTACTGTGAAAAAAACAGCACGCAAATGAGCTTGGAGGCGACTCTCCGGACAAGTTCTCTGCCGACCCGAATTCTGGCCCGGCTGCTGTTGTCCGGAACCTGCACGAAGTGCTGCCCCTCAAAACCTGGTGTTTTCCACGCCGTTGTCACCGACCGGTTCTACACGTCGCTGCAGCTTGCGCTCCAGCTGCTAAGCCGCAACATCTACAGCATTGGCACTATCCAGGCCAACAGGGCTGGTTACCCCGCAGAGGTGACGGCGGAGCATGCCACGCGTCCGCGCGAGGTGCCTCGCGGCTCCACGAAGTTGGCAGTCTCCGCAGGTGATGGCCGTGCTGTGGTGGGATCGTATGCCAGTCCAGTTCCTCGCTACTGGAGCCAGCAGAGAGATGATGACATGCGGTACGTGCTGTTGCTGAGTTGGTGGCTCTCATTTCCTAACTACTTGTTTTTTGTATGTGGGATGAAACATATCTGCACAGAGAGACGAATGCCTGGCGGGAAGAAAGTCGTCGTCCCTTGCCCGTCCATGCTGCGTGACTATCACCGCTGGATGGGCGGGGTCGACATCCACGACCAGCTCCGCCTTCAGCGGTACTCGCTGCAGCTCGCAATGGTTTTTAGGAAGTATTACAAGACCATCTTTCTGGGTCTCGTCGACATGGCAATCGTGAATGCGTTTATCGTGTACCGTGAAGCCCGGAAGCAGCGCAACGAGGGCCGAGCAGACCACGCCACGTTCATGCGCCTCCTGCAGGCGCAGATGCTAGAGCTAACAGCCAGGGACTTCGCCAATGTGGTGCCATTCTCCCCGGAGCCGTCGACTGCCGAGGCGCCTGCTCGTGTGTCCCGCGAGCACAAGCTCACAACGTTTGAGGACTGGGATCGTTTCGGGAAGGCCAAGCAGCACCGCAAGAAGCCGCAACACCAATGCAAGGTGTGCTCCTTACGAAAGCGCAAAGTGGGCGAGCGCTCTGCCAGTCGCTTCTTCTGCGCCGCCTGCAGCACAGATGACAAATTGTAAGTGTTCGTGCGGATTGACTGATTTGAGAGATGAACTAACCTTGACGTGCTTTGCTTGCAGTGTGTACCTGTGCGATCGAGTTCGGCCTGCTCACTACCCTGGAAACACACTCACGTGTTTCCAGATTTGGCATTCAAGTGGAAAAACGGGAGTGAGCGACCGCGCCCACTCGTTGGCCGCGACATCCAGATGCGCGGCTTGGGGAAGAAGAGACGCCGCCGTTCGCCCGCCAAGAGGAAGACGAGGCCGAGCAGGAGGAAGGCGGGGACGAGTAGGCTGTCTTTGGTAGGAGTGCTGCTAAGGAAAATACATTCATTGCGTGTCAATTGCCTCTGGTGTCGAAGTCTTGGCGACACGTCTAGCCTTTGTGCTGCAATCTTACACAGAATGTGCATCTCTGGTAAAAAGGTCAACTTCGTCATGCAGGATATACGTCATGTTGAGATATTTGTTCTTGGCGTCGGCGTATTTGACAACATGTATGGAAAAAGCCGTGGGATGGGACCGTCCGTGTTCCTCTGTCCGGTTCTGACTTTCAAAAAAGGCAGCGTACTTTAGAGGAGCATACAAATTCCAAGTATAGTCTGGCTTTAACATGTTGTATTATACAACATGTTCACGCCTTTACGGAACGGCGAAAATCCCGTGAGTGG